>JAQBSW010007005.1:0-44187 GCA_029291075.1 Eudiplozoon nipponicum
AGGATATTGATTATTGTTCTGATTTTTTGGTATAAATATAAATTGACTTCCTTTTTCATCTATTTGGGATAAATAGATTGACATTTGTGTTTTCTTTACCCTGATCGTGGTTTTCTGGGAAATCTGTTGGTTATATATTCGTGGATTTGTGGGGATAATTATAATACATTGTCATCAAGGGCCAACTGGGCCTCTATTTAACTTTCCTACGTACGAAACGGCAACGTACGTACACGTCAAACTCAACTGTGGAAGCTGTTTGTAGGTAAGCGTTTCGTTAAAGTTTATTTATACATTTTCATATTGCTTATAAATTTATGCTTTTAAGATCTCGTAAGATTGTTAAAATGTCAGGTCCAATTTTAGATATTGATGTTCCTGTTTGGGATGGAGATAGTGAGCTTTTTTTTATGCGCGTAGACTCCGCTTTCTCCCCGTTTCCTGATTATGACAGTCATCAAAAACTGTCGAAGGTTTTGCTAAACTACCTTCTGAATTGCAGCGACGGATTTATCCTAAGCTTGAGGCCATTAGGAAGCTACCTAATCCCATTTTGGGCCTACAAAACGAGGTAGAATCCTTGCTTGGACCCATGGAAACTGAGCAGATAATAAACAAATATGCGCAGTTAGATATGCCAAATCTTGGCCCCATAGAAATACTGAGGGAATTACGGAAACGTTGGTATAAAACCAACATTTCTGACCATGAGGCTAAGGTTGTTTTTATTAACAATCTTCCCCAAACATTAAAACTCTTTGCCAGACAGCTCCCCAACACTCTCTCTATAGATGACTTATCTGAGAGATGTGAGTTAGAATATAGGGTTTTGGAACCCAAAGTGAATCCATCATCCTTTTCTTCACCCCCGCAAGATGATAGAATCTCCTCTTTAGAGAGAACAGTGGCGAACATGGCCAAAGTTCTAGAAGGATTGGCCATTACCAAATCCGAGATAAATCAAGTGAATGCTCGACCAAAATTCGTTTCCAAGTCAAATTATAATGGTAGGCGGCGATCGAGATCTCCGCAATCCTTTAATAAATAGGATCCAAAGAACTGGTGTTATAACCACCAGACGTTTTTTATGCTTGCCAAGTTTGTCTTTGTCGTTCCGAAGAATTTCCGAATGAGTGTCAATTTCCACAGCTGACGGAGAGGACAACAGACCGCAGGCACAAGGGTGCATCAGTATCGGGAAACGTCTGGCGCAGGAAGTAGAAGACCGTACTTTCTGCACATCAACGGCATCAACGGCGCTACAGGGAAGAAGCCAACTACAATCCGACATCCCTGTCGACTCTTTTCGTCCACGCCGAATTTTTCACATAGAGAACCAAACAGACAATGCCGGTCGCAATCACCAGCCTACTTGTTTGCATGATCCGGCCAAACAGCCCAACGAACTTCTGCACCTTCTTGATTTCAAAACTGGCGAAGAGTTCATCGTAGACACAGGTGCGGCAGTCTCAGTTCTCAAAGGTGATTCAATGGCCGAGATGTCGCTAGGCGTTCTTCTCGCAACAGCTACAGGCGAGCCCATACCAACTTATGGCTGCCAATAGCGCACTAAACATAGGTCTACGACGTGAATTTTCCCACAACTTCATCATTGCCAAGGTCTCACATAATATAATAGGCCTTGATTTCCTTCTAAAATTTCGGCTCATTGTTGATCTTGCTAATCAAAAGATCATCGACCCCTCCACCGGACTTGAACAAAGCTTTTGGACACTTGCCTCCGAGTGTTTGGAGTTACAGGTCATTCAGCCAACCCCAGTGCATCATTCAGCAGAGATATCAGCAGGTCTTCAAAAATACAAATCGCTTTTCGATCTTAACAAGTCAGAGCTACGAGTCTCCAACACGATGTATCATATCGTCACAGAGGGACAACCTATTGCTCTCAAGAAGCGACCACTGGCTCCTGCTAAGCTGAAAGCTGCCCAAGAAGAATTCTCAAGGCTTTTGGAAGAGGGAATCATCAGACCATCGAAAGGTTCATGGGCGTCACCATTGCACTTAGTCTCAAAATCAAACGGATCGTACAGAGCCTGTGGAGACTACCGTAAGCTAAATTCAGTGACAATATCTGATGCATATCCCATTCCAAATATCAACACATTACTTGAAAAACTCAACGGCAGCAATTTCTTCTCAGTGATTGACCTCAGACAAGTGTACCATCACATACCGGTAGCACCAGAGGATATCGAGAAAACTGCAGTCATCACTCCATTTGGCCTTTTTGAATATCCTTACATGCCTTTTGGACTTAAGTGTGCTACTCAGACATTTCAAAGATTCATAGACAACATATTTTGCGACGACTCTGCTTATTGTATGTCATATCTAGATGACATTATGGTATTCAGTCCAGATCTAGAATCTCATGCGAAATATCTACGAAATGTCCTCTCACGCTTATCCAACCACGGACTCAAGATCAACTGTGACAAGACGCAGATTGTAACTTCATCCGTCGACTTCTTAGGGCATCGTATCACGGCCCAAGGTATTCAACCGTTGCCGTCAAAGACGAATTCAATCAAGAATATCAAGTCACCAAGGACTTTGAGTGATTTGCAGAAAATCCTGGGAGTACTAAACTATTATCGCAAGTTCCTTTCAGGCCTTTCCAAATAACTTTATCCTTTTTGCAGGCACCTGCGGAACCGAAAAGGACTTAGCAAGAATTCCATCATTACTTGGTCATCCGAAGACGAGGAATTACTTCGACTTGCCATGAACTCGTTAGCAAATGCCACAATGCTAACGCATCCAGATTTCGAAAAGCCATTTCTACTCACGACAGATGCTTCTGAATTCGCTATTGGAGCCACCTTGGAACAAGAAATCGACGGAGTTCGGAAGCCTATCAGTTTCTACTCGCGTACTCTCCAACCAGTAGAAACGAGGTACGACACTTTCGGCCGAGAACTTCTTGCCATCCACGACGCAGTGCGCCATTTTATCAGCATCATTGGCAGTAGCAGATTTGTTGTTTTAACAGATCATGCACCACTAGTTAGCGCACTTCGAAACGCAACTTCATCTATCGCCAAGTACCTGCCAGAGTGGAAAGACAGCTTTCTCGTCTAAGCGAATAGCAATTTGACGTCTTTCACGTCAAGGGCAAACAGAACTTCATTGCAGATGCCCTGTCTAGGCTAGACGTCTCTCTACAACCACCTTCACCGTCACCATTCACTGTCAACTCCGTGGCACTCAGTGAACGTGCACTAACGCTAACTCTCCTGCGAACTGAACAACGCGGTGACATTCACATTCAAAGATCAATAGCCCGTCACCCAACCAAGGTCATATGCCGTCTGTGGGAAGGCTTACCAATTGTTTACTTCACGGGTACGTAGCCCAACAAGCCAGTTCTGCTGACCAGCCTTCAGAGAAAAGTTTTCGATTCAATTCTCTCAATTTCTCACTCAGGAAGCCAAGCGTCTGTCCGACTTCTTACAGATCGTTTCTGGGGTCACAGACTTAGGCAGAATGTTAAACGATGTGTCTTAGAGTGTGCAATTTGTCAGAAAAACAAGATCACACGACACACTCGTTCTAAGTTGCAACATTTTCGGTCTACTTCGCGCCTAGCCATCGTCCACATCGACATAGTTCATCTGACAAAGGTTCAAGGTTTCAGCTACCTTCTAACTATGATCGATAGATTTACACGGTGGCCTGCGGCATTATCTCTTGGCACCATTTCTGCAGACGAAGTAACTAACGGTTTTATCTCTGCATGGATATCCAATTACGGTGTTCCTAATGAGGTCATCACGGACAGAGGCACTTGCTTCTCATCTGATCGTTTCAAAACCACCTTGCGGTACATGGGATGCATCTTACGCCAGACGACTGCCTACCATCCCCAGGCTAATGGCATGGTAGAGAGAATGCATAGGGAACTCAAAGCTGCTTTAGCATCCTCGTTCATTAATGGCAACTGGGTCGATGCACTACCTTTAGTTCTGCTTGCCATGCGTTCCCGTACTCGTGAATCCATTAAAACGTCTGCGTCACAACTCTTGTATGGTATGGATCTACGCCTGCCTAGTCAGCTCCCACGTCTACTACCGGCACAAGATGACCCACAAAACGAAGCTACCTGCCTTCGACTTCATTTCGGTAACATGTCTGAACAGCAGCCGAGACATACGCCTCGTTCAGTCTTCGTTCACCCACAGCTCCACAGCTGCAAGAGAGTACTCGTTTGCAACGACACTGCTGTTGCACCACTACAACCAAAGTATCGCGGTCCTTACCCGATTTTGCTCAAACAACCAAAATACTTCATCATTATGCAAGGCGCTACACCGACATCAGTAAGCATAGACAGGTTGAAACAGTTTATCGAACCACCTGATCCTGAGAGCGTTCAACCTTCTACACACGTCTCAGGCTCCATCTGCTCACAATCTCAATAACCTGCTTTGTATAACGCGTAATTAATTTTTTTTAAACATTAACATTTAACTATAAAATTTTTTTTAAAACTTTACGTTAATTGTGTAGCATTTTTGAACAGTTCTTTGGTATTATGCCATCTCTGAGGCAATGTTCGTGTACATATTTTATGCAAATATCTTTGATTTTAATGTATATATATTTTACATTATAATGTATTTCTCACACATGACATTACACTGCTTATTTTGGTATGACCAGCTACTTAGAGCTAACGCTTTCGTGTAGCAACACTAAGTAGTGATCAGCTTCATATCATGGTACAGGCCAATTTCAATGCATATCTCAACTTTATCAATTGCACAAAGACCACTCTACAAATGTCATGACCACAACGTCGAGCACTCTAGCTCCTTTGGTTGTATACAAACACATTGACAACGATCCAACCTGCTTAGGTTTTTATCTTAAACCTGGCAAATTCAGAAGCGATTTACCTCGAAATCTTCCCGCTGCGGCTCCAAAAACTTACACTGCTCTATTTTGCCTCACGTGCTATGACCGTCCACTGGAGCTAACAATTTGTGTAGCAATTCCTAGTGGTTACCTGGCATCATATCATTGTTGAAGTAACCAACAAGCATTTTTAAGCCCAGCACTTATGGTTCATCATATTTTTGCTTAACTTGGTTCGAACTCTGTCATGCATTTCTTATCTAGCCTCGCAGAGAGGAATTTTTTTTTCTTTTTTTCAGAAAGGAAAGTGTTGTAACTACACAAATCAATCGCCGACATATTGCGTAAATTAAATTCAAATTTATTTACGTTGCACCAATGAGAAAAAAGCAAATTTCCGTTTAACCACGTTTAACCAATAGTATGCAAGTACACATATTGCATGCTATTTAAGCACGGTAATTTACTATGCAAGTCAGTTGTGGCATTTGCCTTCTACCTGCTTCACGCGTGTGCGTTCTGTCGGCTGTCAATACTACGCTGGTGATTTGATAGTTTCACCAACAACTAACTACATCCGTGACTCATCTTGTTGCGGGATACCGTAGAGACGAGCCAATTGAGTGCAGGACCTGCAGGACACTATCCACAACGCGATTACAGCTCAACCACGGGAGCGACAACTCAACCAGAGGCCACCCAAGGCTCTAGGACATCTTCAACTCTGAAGACTTCAAGAGAACGCATTACCAGGCCCTCTTAAGGGCCCCATATCAGTAACTAATCTCTATTCAGAGCACCTTAACCGAGTTTGTAACGTCGTACGGCATTTACTTGAAGCCGGGGCGTTTACAAGATATTCTATTCTATTCTAAAAAAAGTAGTTTCGCTCCTAATAAAGGCCACCATCACTAAATGTATTTGAGCCACCACGGCTCTTAACCTTTTTGTAACATTGCACCACATTTCCTAGCAGCTGGGGCGTTTAGAAATGTTTAGAAAATGTTACAAAATGTTTGTTAACATGACCTAATTTCCAAAAGTGATTGTACTGGTCACGTTGTGCACCAATTTAAAAATATTTCAACTTAAAATGTATGAGTTTGTACTTTTATGAAAGTTGCGCCAATAAAACTTCTAAAATGTGTATCTTAGACATTATTCGGAAGTTTTACATATTTCCTACGTGTTTGATTTGGATATTTTATTCGTTTGGTACGTTAGTGAATATTAAAATTTTGAATGTTTTCTTAAATTAACCTTATAATTGCAACATCTATTTGTCAGCAAACACCAAGCTGAACATAACTGATAATTTATCAAAATCTCAATATTAGATAATAATGAGCGAATTATAAATTTTGATTTTACGACTTTCAAAATCCAAATAATCATTTGACAAGAATTTTTAACAATTAGTACTAAGGTATATAAGCTTTATAATTTATAGAAAGTAATAGAAAGAACTACGTTTAAACGAATTACCAGGGATTCTATTATACTTCCACAATCACCTGTTCGGGATTCCCAATCACCTTTCTTCGCATACCAAGATAATTGTCATAAATAGTTTTTTCGAATGTACCATAGGAGTTAACTTTCAAATCGGATCAATTGTATCTCCGGGACTAATTTTTCTAATAGCCTTTGTAACATCATCAACATCCCCATATTTAAGACCACTATAATGAAAACTGTTATCTCGACTTTATAAATAAATAGACTACAATGAAAGTAGAATTCTCGTTTTAACTCTGCATCAATTTGTGAGCTATTCAAAGATTTAAGAAGCCAGAAATTTATGCACAATGAGCCACATCTATATTGTTCTTGAAGGTTCAAACTAAAATACGAGTGTTCAAAAGTTGAAAAAACGTTTTAACGATCAAAACGGAAATAAGCTATAAACAAGGAATGTACCAAAAATTATTAAAATATTTCTTAGCGCAACATGTTTTTAAAAGCCAGCGCTTAATTCCAACGTCTAAATAAAATTTTTAATTAACTGTAGTCTAAAAATTATACTTTAGGAAAGATCTCTATCTTAATGTTATCTAAGATTACTTAATTACTTAATTCAAAATAAACATGTTGCGCGACTGGGAATAGATCATTTACCTGATTGTGAGGCTAGATATTGGGAAAACAGATTCAACCACATTTGGTTATCAGCCATGAGCCTTTTAAAGTACCCCTAGATGTTTCAAGGTAATTAAGGAATTTACCTGATTCTCAAATTGCGATCCGATTTGGTTGCATCCGCTGTCTTCTTGATTTCCCCAGAATATTCAATATCTGGGTATGGATATCTTTTTCAATGGAAAGCAGATCAGGTTGATTGATTGTCAACTTAGTAGGTGATGTGCTTTCCATTGAAAAAGATATCCATATCCGGAGATCGAAAATTCTGGAGAAATCAGGAAGACAGCGGATGCAAACAAATCGGATCGCAATTGGAGAATCAGGTAAATTCCGTAATTCCCTTGAAACCTCTAGGAGTACGTTAAACGGCTCATGGCTGATAATCAAATGTGGTTGAATTTGTTTTCCTCATATCTAACCTCACAATGCTCATTTCCGCACCTGCATTAATTAGATTTTTTATTCTCAATTAGTCGTTTCGAATGACGACTTTCTTGTTATTTAATCCAGCGAACTCCATAAGATCATTATTTAAGTGGAATCTGCCCAATTTTTTGGCTGTTTGTGTGTTCGCATTTATCATTGAAGTCTTTGTATTAAAATTGCGCTAATACTTAAATATGCCTTTATATGAAACACTTGGTTTCTACAAGCGAGAGACTTCTGCTATCACGAAGAATTATTATTCTCTACCGGTCTTGTTCTACATTTCATCTTGTGCCTTCCTAGCCCTGGGAAGAGAGTCAATCTCTAGGTATTTTCCGAGCTTTCTTTATCTTCGAAGTCATAGCCAACATTCGCTGCTTGATATTCATATTCAGCCCCAGAGATCATAACCTTCCTTTTCCAAAGCCCTCTAACTTTTTCTCACATCTAACCAAAGAGTGCAAAATACGACAGGTGGACTAAAAGGCTTTGAAGTTTTTTAAGTCTGTGTTTCTCTGATTATTAAAGTCCCAGACCAACGTAATTTCACAAGACCTGAGACCGGCGTGGTCGAAATCTTTGCATATGTATTTATGCTTCTGGTAGCACCATTTCCGGTTTTCCGGTCTCTTTTCATCTGAATATGTGAATACTTTCCAGAACTATTGTTTCTGGATCTTCTAATAGAGGTAGCCATCTCAAACTGATCGTTCGCTCTCTCTATATTAACTGTTTGAAGACCCTCAGTAGCAATCACAATTTCGTCATATCTTCAGTCAGAATTGGTTTTTAGATATAAAAATAAAAAATTACTAAATCGCATTCTTAATTACATTACTGGTTATCAGACAAATATGCGATGTGATCAGACATAATATAGAAATCGCTTTAGAAAACATGAGTGCAGTGAGAGTCTATCGATACTTGAATATCCGTAATGTGTTGACTATGATAAGACTGTGCATAAGTGAAAATGGTTGAAGCAGAAGAGGCTATATAGATAATAGCTAATAATCTGGTGTGCAGATATAGCCAAATTGTAAGCAACTTTATGTATATTGGTCTATTCTAGAAATTAAATTAATCTGGATAGACTCATTTGAGAAATTCTAAAAGAAAATTTTCGAGTTAAAACAATGGGGATAGCGGGAGTGAAATGCGATTAAACGAAAGATTTAAGAAATCTTCTTCAAAACTGGATTTAAATTTTTTACAAATAATTTGGGTTCAGTAATGAACCGTAGAGTGAAATATGTGACTTAGAAAACAGGTTACCTTAATATCTTACGCTCTTGATCTGATATACCTCGAAGTAATTACTTTGAGAAGGACGAGGTGGAATGTGGCACTTCAACTTTATGAGCATAGTTTATGCGCAGTATATTTTGGGTTTTTAACGATTATTGGGAATAAGGAAAACGTAAAATCCTGAGCCAAGTCTTCAACATATTTGAAATGGCAGCGATCTTGGACCAACATATACATTTTACTGTCCCTGATGCCAAGGGTGGGTTCGCATTACTTCGGAGTTCGCCTGACAATTTCCGACTAGGGGTGCAAAAGCACCATTATGTACGTGGACAGCAGTTTGAAACAAGCTGAGCCAGAAGGTATCACAAATAGTTTGGTAATCGGCAGGACTGCCGCCTATATTTCTATGAATGAGGCGAACAAAAATGAGTATAACGCAGCAAACAACCTGGTTTAAGATCTGCGAACAGAGCTGATTTACACTGCAGATTATGATACCTGCCGGTGTTAGTGCATGTTGAAAGCCAAACCATCGATATTTGCATCGACTGATTGATTGTTATCTTGATTAAAAATCACATAGGATTCTTAATTTCGCTACTGTAGCATGGTGATTAAATGTCTTGACATTTGTTGCTAGGTCAAAAGACGAGGACGGGTAAGTAATGCTAGCTGTGGAGCCACTCGCAGTTTGATGGAAGGGCTCTGGTTGAAATTTTGCTTTTTGGTTCACATTAAGAGGAAATAAACGAGGGGTTATGTTTATTACTCGCCGGTGTTTTTTAGGTGCGGCGAAACTAGGATGAATGAAATAAGTTGGATTCACATTAACAAGAAGCCTTTCGAATAGGAACGATGAGATTTAAATGCTAAGCTCTCTCAACAGCTCGACCACGAGCAGTTCCGAAAACGAGAAACAGCTTCTTTAAGCAAATGTTAAGCCACAGGTGTTCTATGTGTTGTCCAGAAGATTGTAAAATCTCTCGCTGTTGGACAGTGCGGTTTAGCGATATATGTGATAGTGTTTTGTTAAGAAGAATTTTATAGAATGGTACTCTAAAATACATGCCAAGAATCAAGCAATTAAAATAATTGTCTGAAAATAAATTAAGCGTTTTACTAGATAGCTCTTTTATTATATCAAATGGTTAGATATGTAGTGATATTTACTGACAAGAAAACAGTAGCAAAAGTGTTTAAAATTGAATAAGAAAATATTCTTTTCTACCAGCAGCATGTTACACGAAAGTTCAGAATTTAAAAATAGCATTAGGGATATATTTTGGCTATGCTTGAACGGTTGCTAAGTCAATGTATGTTTTATCTCGATAAACAATAATTCTACATCTGGTTTAGTGTAAAGGTTTGGAGCTAGTCTCATTAATCTCTAAGAAAGTTAATGTTCTGATTTGCTATTGGGTTGTTGATTGAGCCTTTGTCAACACTAATTTAGCCACGTGTTGATTCCTGTTTTATACCTGCGTATAAATGTCTACTTATCTATCTTTAAAGTTACTCAAACCCGTAAAGATACAAATTATAAGCCATTATAAACCATTTAAATGCTAGAGAATGTAATGAATTTAATTAACCATTAAGTAATTTATTAATTTTTGTATACTACCGTTTCCACATATTTTATCTTGAGTATCTGCGAAAAATAATATTTATATATTTTTGAAACAGAAAACTAAATCAATAGGAGCCTCCAGTTTTACATGTATCACTTGATTGATGGTGCTAATTCATTATTCGATTTGTAACATTCTTTTAAATTGCAGTTTTATTTAGCTATACGTCTAAATCATCCAGTCAACCAGCCTACGCACGGTAGACGACAATGTAGTCCTGTACTTTGACGAATAATATTTATGGCCGACGTTAACTATAGTTTTACTTTTTCTAATGGAAACGGTATATTCGCCACCTCCCACAGCATTCTTAGTTGTGTTGAGTTAAATGTGCGAGTTAAATCCGATTTTACTTCTTAGTTATGTGGAAAACAGGATTCCGTTCGGTTTTGAATATTCAGATTGTATTTTTTCTTTTTGTTCTACACTCGTCTGTTTTTTTAAACTCCCCTCAATTTCCCTGAAAAGCTTCTGGAAACTAAATTATTTGCTTTACTTTATTTGTAATCTTTGACATCGGGACTAACTTGTCTTGCAATTTTTGAAAATATTGCTAATTTGTTTTAAATAGCACGTAACTGCTATAATTTAAATGTAGATGAATTTTTTGTCTTATGATAAATGGTCCTTTTTAACCTACCGTAAGCTTATTATTTGTATTAGCCCATCTAAGAAGAGTAAGCAATCTTCTTTTCCTTGTTCTGACATGAAATAAATATTCTTTTGAGCTTTGCTGAAACATTGAAACAGAGTTTGTTATTTCTACTTTATTTCAATGATAAGGTAAATAAAATTTTCAAAACAAGTCTACTAGTAGCATATACTAATATTTTCTTCTGGTGACGTGTTTTTAGTTAACACACACCATTAAACCGTTTATGAATGCTTTCATTGCAGCGGAAGTAAATGTTTTTTGCGTAAAATGTTTGCTTAGAGTTCAACTTGGAACCAGTATAATTTACCAATAGTTTACAAGACGTTTCATTTTTGTGTTCCTATTATTTAAATAATACTAGGAAGATCGAATTGCACTTTTTTGTTTCACTTCGTCCATGCACCATTGGTGTAGCTGATCCAACCACTATTCTTTTTTGCGCCGATATTATCAATTAAGATAGTAATTTTATCGATTATCTTCATCTCACATAGGTCTAATTAATCTAATTAACATTCCATGTGCTCGAAATCGTTAGAATTCACTCAAAGCGTTCTCAATGTCTCGAAACTATTTATATATTTTTTGTTGCGACGATCTAATATATAAAAATCTGTATTATGTGTTCGTACCTAGTAACAAATTAGTTCAGAAATGACCAGAAGTATATGTCAAAGATAGCATTAGCGAATGATATAATCTCATGTACATATGCGTTACGTTCTTACTCACGACTTATCAGTAGGAGCCGATACTACGCTCTATATCCACTATATATTTAGTCCTGAAATACACTTTCCATCTGTCCTACATTTCTTTAATGTTGGTGTTCATATTTGATCGAATGCATTGCTTTCTTCGTTGCTTTTGCTGATTTATTCTTGAAGTTTCAGACGTTTTTATTTATTATTATATTGTATGAATATTGAAGTAGTTAGTGTGTTTTGTCGTTGTTAATCATGGTGTGAGTTTGATAGATTTGCATACTTTTACATTTGTGGTTGCATACTCTTCATGTTAGTGTTTTGTCTCTATCTGTAGATTGTATTTCCGATTATAAAATATGTCAGGCGAGTTTTTTTAATGTTTTCTTTAAGTAATCAACACTTCCCCAGGTGGCATAGTGTTCATTCCTCAATAACCGGTTAAGGGTAGTCCGTTTGACAATTAGTTCGAAAGCGATGCATAAAATTGCACGTAATGCGCTGCTTAGTTGGCAGAATGGATGTATTGCTAGACTTTGAAGCAAATATTCCAAAGTTTATACAGACAACTTGTAAACCTATTTATTTGGTTTTATGTAATATCTCTAATCTTCTTCCTAATATTATTTTTACATTTTTCTGCGTTTGAAGTACATATTAATCATATGTGCGCAAGTCTGTTGAACAACTTATATCTGCACTGTCAGAATGGAAGTGTATTATTGATGACTTGCGGTTGTTCTGATGTGGTTGATTCAACATGAGCTTTTCTACTGTGGTGAAGGTTATCTGATAACACTTTATTAGCATTAACTTTGAATAAACTGCTCTTTTGCGTAACAAAAATTGCCGTTCAGTATGTCTCGATTTTATGAAGTAATGCCAATTTTCTGGCGAGTTGATTATCGTACGCCTCGTTGGTCATATCTGTATAATGTTTTATTTGTAAAATTTTCTATCGTTCATTGAAGAGCTTTCTAGTGAGCCGACAGTGTTTAACGTTATTATAGAAAATTTTATTTAAGTATACACAAATATGTAGGTAATTTGCAGAATAAAAAAATCTATTTTAATAGTCCTAAAGTTAAAATATTAATTTTCGTTATATTCTTCAAGATCAAATCCGTAAAAAAGATATCAATGAAAACATACTTTCGATGTTTGTTGTATGCGTATGGTTAGAAAATAAATTATGGCTTCGTGTTAAAAGATGCAGAACCACGTTTTATTCGAATTTCTGTCCACTCTAATTAATTTTATAATTTTAAGTTTGTACGTCAAATTCAAGAGTGTTATAGATTAATCATGTTACAAGAAGAGCAGTTGTATGTATTGGCCAAGGTGGGTAAGAATTGCACGAATAGTTATAACGTGTGGTGTTAATGCCCTTGAGTTTAGATGCACGGTGAATGGTTTAATGGAATTTGAATTGTAGCTAATGTAAAAATGTGTATTTCTGCTGAATTTGTCATTTAGTGTGATTATTCACAAATAAACTTTTTTGAACATCGTCGTGAAATTTTCCCTCCTAATTTTATTCCAATGTGCTTAGAATAGTTAATTTGCGCGTATAATTATTTAATCTTCATCAATTGTAATTCTATAGATTGGAACAACTAGGCGTTTCGTCTTTCGACTTTATTTTCTATATTCTTATAGTCTTCTGACTGACTGGTGCTAGGCAATTTTTTGTGTTATTCTTCATTACCTGAGGAGCATTAAGAGTTTTGCTTCAGATTAGTTGAGACGGGGAGTTTTGTGATTTTGTGCTATTCTAAATGGAGATTGCTTGTTATTATTAAATCTTATAATTATATTTGAAGTACGTAGACGTGCTTTGTTGGTCTTTTGTGAAATAAAAATTGGCTTTTGGAGTTGATTGGAATGCAATTGTTCGAGTCAGGTTTTCGAGGATACTGGTCGTTAAGTAGCTTCTGCGTATAGCCTAGTCAACAGAAATCTTAGTTTGCCGATGTAAAGTTGGTGTGATCATTCGTTGAAATACATTTTTATGGGAGTTTATCCTCCGGATTTAGCTTAACACCGAATCGTTTGCTTAATTTATTAGGTTAGAATTGTTTGTAGTGCGTAAACATGAAGCGTATAATGCAGTTTTTTTAAGTTTATCTAGGAAATTTATATAACACATTACTCGAACGTACATGTAAGTTTAAGATGTTTTCATGGAGTGCGGATTAAAGCTTATTTGCTGATTTACTTTCCTAGGGAAGTATTTTACATTTTAGTGCAATAACAATAACCAAAGTAATATAATATAATAATAATAATAATAATAATAATAATAATAATAATAGTAATCATGTTAATGTTAATAATATTATTATTACATATTAATAATATTATTATCATTAGTATATCAAAGAAAGTAAATAATAATATTTATTATTATTAAAAATAATTATAACTTTAAATAATGAGAAATTTTTATTTGTGAAACAACGCGGTTTTATATCTAATCGATTATTAAAATGAGTATTAAAATATACAGAATAACTACGTTAATATTTAAATTGAATAATTTAATGGAATAAAGTTCAAATTGGCAAAGTATGTGTTGTGTAGATTTTTATCGAGAAGGCAAAATACCGCACATTGAGAAAATTTAATAGCGTGCAAATTATAAACTAAACGCACGAAACTTAATAGAAGTATTATATTATAATATAAATAATAATTGCCATTTTTATAAACAGAAATGATGACATAATATATAAGAAATACATTGCTGACATGGAAATATCGCATACGATTAATGCCTGTCAGTGATCAGTACCACTGACAACACTAGAAATAAACAAAAGTGGTGACGATTTAGTGGTCAGTCATTAATTTCAATAGATTAAAAATTATGAGCATGGACAGTTTGTGTGTGTGTGTGTTAGCAGTGAAATTGAAACGGTTGGAGCTAGAGAGATTTGTCTTCGTATGGATAGTGATGATTATAAGGCTACTTCAAACAATAGTGTATTATCTACTTACGTGGTCCCCGTTTTGCGAAGCAAGGTTATTTACGCCCGCTGGCTTTATTTTTTACTTAGAATGTTTCTGTGTCCAGCTCTGGACACCTATGTCAGCGATAAGCTCATCGCACCAGGAACACTGGCAATTATAAAGTCAAGTGGTGAATGTCGATTTAACTGTTTCATTTATACTTACTGGTAGATCTCAACCATACTAGATAATTGTGCGTCATGTATGTGTTTTGTACTTGTGTGCATGTTTCTGAACGTGTACGCTCATTAAAATGAATTACAATGAGAATATAACAGATATTGACGATTCACAAGGTAGACGCGTATTAGGGTCTGTGAAATGATCAGTTAAAGATAATTAACTGAATGCGTAAGTTCATATAATTGAAACTAAAGTAATTAACGTTAGTTCCACTTTGCACACGCCAGACTTATTGTCTTATACATGCTTTGTTAAGTGAAGTATTTACGGGTGGCCAGGTAATAAATCAATTCACTGTCGCACAGAAAATCTTTCTTAAATTGTGTAGTAAACCAAATTGAAAAAGGTCCAAATGCTTTATAAAATAGTGTGTAAAACTCAATGGAGTTCAGAGCTACTGGGGAGAATATGGATTTCATTAATCAATCAGATGGTTAAGTATGGCTAGAAAACTAGTAATAGGCAGACAGAGATTCCTACGTTACGTTTTGAAAGACTTCGGTATCCACAGATGTGTTACAAACATTGGAATTTGAATGGAATCCTTGCTTTGCTTCATTTGGCGTGTTTTCAAAGAATTGAGTTCAAGAACATTCTTGACTAAGGTGTCGATTTGAAAGCTCACCAGAATCTCTTCCAAACTTGGGCCATCTGGTGTATATTCCTAATTGATGTAAGTTTTTGCTTATTTTTTGTTCTCCTGCCTCGCATTAACCTATGTTTTCAAAAGTGACTGATAATTTCGTTTCGAATATGGGTTGTTCTGTTTGAAGTGGTTTATTCATTATTATGTCTTTGAATCGATGAATGTATCTGATGTTTACAAATGTTTGCAGTGACAATAAACCGTACTTATCCTAAGAGAATTTGATATTTATATATCAATAAATGTAATATGTGATAATAGGTAGGAAAGTATCAAAGCATTGAACTTCTAAAACACTGCGCCATAGTACTAATTTTGTAATGTTTCTGAATACATATAATTTGTTTCGAAATAATTTTCAATCCTAGTAGATTGCACGTATTCAATTTTTCATCTGTATTGCGCTGAAAACTTTTTCTTATACACCTGTACACCAAAACTAACCTAGCGTATCAACTCATGAACACATAATACTTCAGTTATACATTTTATACAGGAAAATTTCATTTCCCGGAGTTGAAAGTTTTTTTAAAGTTAAAATAATATTAATATTTTAAAAAAAATATTGTTAATTTATTACGTGGTTATTATCCTGCCTAATGGCTTAGAAGGAATATGTATGCCGTTTTTCTTGATTTAAGTGGCAAGACAGAGTAGGATAGCAACTCAGTCCAACGGTTACATCGCTTTCACTAATTTGTAAGGTGAAAAACAATATTCAAAAAGCGTAATTAAAATAAATGTTTGCAGAAATGCAGTGAGTTATTTTTACAAAAATATTACTCATAATAATATTTGAAGAGTAGAAATTTAATAATGTCCAAACTTAAGTGAAAACAATTTTACTAGCGGACAATTCAACTACGTTACACAATTAACTAATCATTGATTGCATCGAAGGCGGTAGAAATTAGTTAAATCATGTTTGCCAATTTGATATAAACACCAATCCCATTGTATTTAACCAGCCATCGAACAACATAGTAAAACTACCGTCAATCATACGCAATGACGCGTTTCGACCTTCTATGACCGCAGTGAAAGAACTACATATAGGTACACAGCTGATCAAAACCTGACATTATTGGATAAGGTAAAATAGCCAAAATGTAGGAAAGTGACAATTAAACCGTTTTTGTAAGATTATAAAGCCAAAATAATTTTTCCAACGAAGCATGACTTCAAATAAGCATTAGTTGCGCAGGCGGTGATAACAATTACTTTAATCGAAGTTGTCATCTTGATATAAACACCAGTCCCAGTATATACGTACTTTTCTCAGCATAAACAGAGCATTGTTTTGCGTTGAATAGGCAATTAACGGTTTCGGCAGATCTTGCTGAATTTCGTATATTACCATTATGTGGGCGCGTATATGTAGATGTGCTTTATTTGTAGTCATGCTGTGATTCACATAGTGTGGAAATGGCTAAATTATAGCAATTTATTCTTGTTCTTAATTGTGTTATCAGAAATAAAGTTGAATTTGTGAGAAACACCGCCTATCACTCCATAAAACCTATACGTTTGACAGACTAGAATATCTGTTAATGCTGCCAATGAAACGACATATCTAAACTTATAATTAAACGAACATTGGTTGCGCAGGTGGTGATAACAATTATTATAATCAAGGTTGCGGTCTTGATATAAACACCTGACCCATTAATTACTTACATATGTCAGTATAAACTAAGAACTGTATAGTGTAGAAAAGGCAATTCATCCAGTAGACCAGTTTCGTCCTTATTGGGAACTCATCAAGTACTGGCCAGAATTTGCCGCGGACAGGATACGAACCTGGGCACCAGATTCCGAAGCAGACGTGCCCAGGTTCGTATCCTGTCCGCGGCAAATTCTGGCCAGTACTTGATGAGTTCCCAATAAGGACGGAACCGGTCTACTGGATGAATTGCCTTTTCTACACTATACAATTCTTAGTATATACTGACATATGTAAGTAATTAATGGGTCAGGTGTTTATATCAAGACCGCAACCTTGATTATAATAAATATCTAAACTTAAATGTTGAGATTTGTTTCGCAGTGCTGTCCTTCTTGTTGTGGATTTGACAGCATTTTTCTTGTGCAGGACAATTGATAGCACTCGTAGGTCGGTCAAATCTTGACTCCTGTACATTTTAATGTGCAGCGATTTATTTGGCCTTGATTGATGGATTCTCACTTTTTCCTTCCCTTTGAAGCCCTTCATCAGCTGCTTGTCTGAAAATGACGTTAGAACAAGATTGTCCATTCTTTTTGTCCCTCATTTTCGAGACCTTATTTCCAGTTCCATTTTCAGAGTTGACACATTATGCACAGGAAAAAAACAACTTGTGGCAAATGTGGTATCCTCATTCAAGTTGTTTTGTGAGCAGTGTACTATGTTGAATCTCCGCGATTTGATATCGCGAGTTGCCGCTTTGCACTATCAGCTTCGCAAAGATCTGATTGATCTTCATTTATAAGTACGAGGGTTTCAAAACCGTTCATACCAACCACTGGAAATGAGGTACTGTCTAACCATCGTTGATTGACGACGTTTCGATTCCGCATTCCAAGAATCCAAATCGGGCCTCTAATCACACATTCACCGAACAATGCTGACAATTGCAGATTTAAGCAAATGTGATAACACCAATCGACGAAGATTATACCGTACCTCATTTCCAGTGATTAGTATGAACGACGTTGAAGCCTTCGCAGATCAAATCAACACCCAGCAATCACGAAGATGAACTCGATGCGTACTTGGAAATGGGGATCAATCGGATCTTTGCGAAACTCTGGGTGCAAAGCGACAGCCCACGATCGCAAAACGTGACATGTTCCACTATGATGCCCGAACACCATAATCATTCAAAAAACAACTGGTTAGGTGGTTTTCTTTCGTGCTGTAACCGAGGGTAAGAAAAATCGAGAGGCGAAAGTTCGTTACACTGACAGTAGTATTCACCAAGCTGCTGCTTCTGATGAAAATGAGAATTCGTGGTCATATCTAGTTCGCACTATTGATTTTGTCTATCGTAAGAAAAAACTGGTTGGAAAATATTTAATGCTAACTGTTGACTGTTCTGCCTTCGATCTTATCAATCAATTTAGTGTTGGTTGACTGACAGACAGGAATTGAATCCATTAATTTGCATATTTTGGTCCAGTTTCCATTATTTATTGACTTGGCAATCTATATGCATCTTTCTGACTGGCAAACTATTGTGGCTGCTGTCTATTTACTCTGATCCTTCACAAATTCCAAATTGCGCGCCTTTATGTTAAGTTTTCAAATCAAACAGTCAACTATTTATTGTTAACAAATTGAAATTTGTAGACTTGAGTTACCAGTTTGTATCGTTTGTTGCTTTTCCTAATTGAGCAGCAATATTTGTGACAGCTTAAAATATTATCTATAATTTTATCGAAGCGAATTTAGTAAATAACAAAAAGCATTGTTAGGCGGCAGATCAGCATCGGTGTATTTGTAGTCAAATCAAATTTACTGGCTGGAAATAAATATCAATCCCATTACATATCTTTTCAGTGTAAACTATGCATTTTAAAAGGCGGAAAAGGCAATTCATCCAATAGACCGGTTTCGTCGTTATCTGAAACTCATCAAGTCATTATTATTAATTTTTATTATTATTATTATTATTATTATTATTATTATTATTATTATTATTATTATTATTATTATTATTATTTTTAAATAATAACAATACTATTAGTATTATTGTTATCATACTTATTATTTTTATTATTATTTTTATTATTATTATTATTATTTTTAAATAATAACAATACTATTAGTATTATTGTTATCATACTTATTATTTTTATTATTATTTTTATTATTATTTGTGGTTTTGGTAGTAGTAGTACTAGTAGTAGACGTATTAGTAAAAATAGTTGTCGTGGTGGCAGTAGTAGCGATAGTAGTAGTAATAGTTCTATGATTAGTATTAGTAGTAGTAGGAGTATTCGTATAAGTATTATTACTATTATTATTATTTTTATTATTATTATTATTATTATTATTATTATTATTAGTAGTAGTAGTAATAGTATTAGTAGTAGTAGTAGTAGTGGTGGTGGTGGTGGTAGTGTGGAAGTGGTCGTAATAGGAGTATTCTTATAAGTATATATTATTATTATTATTATTATTATTATATATTATTATTATATATTATTATTATTATTATTAATATTATTATTATTATTAGTAGTAGTAGTAGTGGTAGTAGTAGTAGTAGTATTATCAGTAGTAGTAATAGTAGTAGTAGTAGTATCAGTAGTAGTAGGAGTAGTAGTAGTAGTATCCGTAGTAGTAGTAGTAGTAGTAGTAGTAGTAGTAGTAGCAGCAGTAGTAGTGGCAGTAGTAGTAGTGGTGGTAGTAGTAGTAGTAGTAGTAGTAGTAGTAGTAGTAGTAGTAGTAGTAGTAGTATTATCAGTCGTAGTAGTAGTGGTAGTAGTGCTAGTAGTAGTAGTAGTAGTAGTAGTAGTAGTAGTAGTAGTAGTAGTAGTAGTAGTAGCAGCAGTAGTAGTGGTAGTAGTAGTATTGGTAGTAGTAGTAGTAGTATTATATATATTATTATTATTATTATTATTATTATTATTATTATTATTATTAGTAGTAGTAGTAGTAGTAGTAGTAGTAGTAGTAGTAGTAGTAGTAGTAGTAGTAGTAGTAGTAGTAGTAGTAGTAGTAGTAGTGGTAGTGGTAGTAGTGGTAGTGGTAGTAGTAGTAGTAGCAGTAGTAGTAGTAGTAGTAGTAGTAGTAGTAGTAGTAGTAGTAGTAATAGTAGTAGTAGTAATAGTATTGCATCTTTTCTACACTTTAATGGTTTATTTGGAAAATAAATCTGTTTTTAACAGATATTTTATTAATATAATTTAATGATGAAGCTACACGTTATCCCAAAATAATGGCGTATTCGTATAAGCTTCACTATTTGCAGCGTTGCGATGTAATCTCCAACTAAATGCAATGAGACTAGAATTCAGTAAAACATAGCTATATTTATATATGTAATTTAACAATGGTATTTATGGCTTAGTATTATGAATTTCGTCTTTGAAACAATCATTTTAGTTCCGAAAACTTAATCAGATAGAGTAGATACTATTTTTAATAGTATACATAATTTAAATTGTAAATATTTTATTTCCAATGCAGTCATGTCAGACAATAACATATATATATATATATATATATATATATATATATATACATGTCCTCCTAAATCTTTCAATTTTCTGTCTGGGGCCTGCGTGCCATTGACATTTTTTTGTTCTGCGTGTCCATGAGCAAAATGTTATTGCAATATTATTAATACAGATTTGCGTCGGTAGAATGGCATTGAGGTCTCATGACATTTGACAACATCCTTTCTAAAATTTATGGTGTACAGTAATGATTAAAATCTATTTTGGTCAAACATGCCTAATACATTTTTTGCATATTTGCTTAAAAATTTGCATGCAGAAACATATCAGTAAATGAACGTGTGGGCATAATAAACGTAATTGTACAAGCCAAGGTAGAGTTCTTTTTTGCATCTTTTTGTAATTTTTGTGTGGGGATAGCTCACAAGTACACATTTCCCGATTAGAATGTCAGGAAATCCTCATGACTGAACTTCCGTAGTCCAATTACTTAAATTATACTCCTAAGGAGAAAAGTGGAGCAGTCTCAAGACGGCATCATGTTTATGTACATTTGTTCAAAGAGTAGCTATTTGCTTTGAGTCAAGTTCTGCGTGCTCACGTTAATAAAAAATTGTTTATCTTCGTGAGAGAAAGGTGATTCTGAATTCTAATGATAGAGCTGAATGCACTGGAAATATATATGAAAGATTCTATTATTTAATACGCCCTGAACTAATACTATTCGCCAAATATCTTTGTTCTTTTGAAATGATTTTTCTTCGTTATTATGTTGCTAAATACAATGCATATCCTTATTAGTCAGGCTGAAACAAAGTAGTATGAACACAAAAAATCTACTAACACGCTCGTCCAAGTAAAGCCTTCTGGCATTTCATGCCTAACTTGTTCCCAATGTTGAAGTTGGAATTAGAGTTCATTAACAGATCAAAATTGAAGTAGTTTTACAATTTTCCGTATTCGAATATTTATTGACGGGGTTATAAATCAGTTTCTTATAAGAAGTTTATTTGTGGCACGCCACAGTTAAAGACAGAGTGTTTAGGTATAAATACCATACTGCCTTGGTCCCCTGCAAGGCCACTCATTTATTTTCTTATTTAGAGCACATTATAACAGCATTAGCATTACTATGATAAGTATTATTGTCGTACTTGCTGATTTACCGAACATATTTGATCATCGTTGATTTAATGATGTACTGATACATTGATTAAGAAATACTTATTTATACAAACTTGAATAAAGTCGTAGACAAAGGGCGAAAATTCGAGACGTGTTGTTTCAAAACCATTCGCCATTTTATAGTTGAAATTTAGAGTCATGGACATTATCTGTCAATAGTTTCATATTGCATTCATGTGTCAAGTACTAATCATCATGAAATGGATATTTTTCGCGTTACATTCTGTGCTCGTTAAGAATTACTATGCTTATATTATCATATCTCCAATTAGAACATAATACTGTCTCTATTTATTGATATTTACCTTGTCATTATGTTTATATTATTCACTTATCCTTATGCTCAACAGACAGAGTTTGATTCATCATCAAATATCTATGCTAATTAATATAATACACATTTAGTTAGTCATTTCTTCGGTGTTTCCACTTGATGGGGTTTTCAAACTAGAGGATTATTATTGCACTGTATAACATAGAAAATAGAACATCATGTTTAATACCTTCTATACGGGAGAAGATTAGTTACAGTCGTTTGCTCAGACAATCTTCACCTTTAACCGATGCCATATTGGTAGAAAAAATATTTGTACTAAGTTTTTGAACAACTAAAGTAGTTGCAGGGGATCCTCGGCTTACTTACCAGATACAATAAACGGAGACCAGGAACTCTTAAACGGTCAAAGCCATTAAGGTATAATTAACCAGGCCTTTCGTAGGTAGGAGATTGTAACGTCCGATTATCCCACATTCTTCACACTCAAATTCGTCTGTCCGACACCAGCCTACCCTGCATTGGTGCTCGGACCCTTCATGGATTGAATTCCAATGGATCCTGTCTAGTCAAATGGAAACTCCCTTTTTTTCACCTGATTGAACTATCATGAAGTTGCGGAAAGCACTTCTCCTCCTCAACTCCTCCCTCCCCTGTGGTTAAATACTTTGCTAGTCACAATTTCATTCATCTCCACTTATCCTACCATTGATTTGTTACTTCAATGGTTGGGCCTGTTGGCCTTTGTTGCCAAATAAATGTATTATTGTTATTATTAAAATTATTAATATTAGTATTAGTATTGGTATTATTATTTTTTATTATTATTATTATTATATAGTGGTTAAAGGGCGTAATACCGGCTCCTACTAATGAGTCGCCAGTAAGCACGAAACGAATGTGCATGAGATTATACTTTCCGTTCACGCTGCTTTTGGTTTATTCTTCTGATCAAAACCGAACTAATTTGTTACTAGGTTCGCAACACCTCATACATATTTGCATATATATATTAGCTCTCCGCAACAAACAGTATTTAAATGATGAAATAGTTGGCCATCATGAATATTGACAGACTTGGTGTTACTTTAATTGCTTATAGTATCCCTAATATCCTAAACTGACAAATATGCAGTTTTCAAATTAAGCTATTATTGATTTCTCCAGCAATAATAACAGTTAGTTTAAGAAAGTGTAAACTCTGGGGATAAACATCAATCCGAGTTTATATATAATTTTGGCCATGTTGTTCTACAGGTGAAATATGTTGTTTATGGTTTTTATATCATGTTAAATGACTGGATTTAAACAAATATGCTGGGTTATATTCTTGGTAACGAAAAAATTATATATATATATATATATATATATATATATATATATATATATACATGTATATATATATATATATACATGTATATATATATATATATATATATATATATATATATATATATATATCGTTTTCAATCGGATATTGCGTACCTTGTACAATAATTTATTTCAAATTGGATCTGAAGGATATGCAAAACCAACAGGAACAAAAGTTATAATCTCATGTACGCGAGCCTTTTGCGATTTTTCCGTCGACTCATTGATCTTTACCCTCACTACGCTCAATAACAACTATATATTTGGTCAATAAATGTGAAATAGAACCATCCAACTGTCATGAATTTCGCGATTGAATATATGAAGTGTTTGTAGCCAAGTTTCGGCTCCTACTGACGAGTCGCCAGTAAACCTAAAGGAACAAGTGTGATAATTACGATTTTTCGATAAGCGACGGTGTAGTCTCGCACCAAATTTATATTTACCATCTTCATTTTGGTAGCAACTTCCTACAACCTTGATTTGATAATTAGATCCTGTGCATTATAACCTACCTGGGAAGGGGAATTTTGCGTTGGTGTAATAATTTATGAGCTCTAAGAATGTGCCAGGCTAAACTGGTGGTTCTAAATCGCTGTTTAAGTGTATTCCACCATGCAGGCCAATGAGGCGATGTACGCATATCACTTTCTCAATCGCCCACTAGAAAATAGCGAACTTGGCAACGTTTACAGCGACCAAAACTCTATAAATGCCATGATTTTGGTGCACAAAAGCACCATTTTATTATGCTAGTACATTGCTACAGTATATGACATCCAAATAATTAGTTATGAAAAACATTTTAATCGTTAAATGACTTAAACATAATAAAATGCTCATCATACTAAGCATCTGTATAATAACTGTCACCATTTAGTAAAACCACGTTAAAGTGATAAAATGACGCATTTTGGACTGAGGAAACGTGAATTTATTAAGAATATCGGTGGAGATAATTGTAAATTTTGATGTCTGCTCTGAACCAGGCACGTGCATACGATGAGAGACATATGTATGCTTTTTGATAGAAACTCAGTCTACATTAAAAAGGTACAAAATGATATATATATATATATATATATATATATATATATATTAGCAAAAAATGTTGAAAAAGAAACGTAGCTAAGGCAGTTTTACATGGAGCTTTTCAAGTGCTGTGTAAAATGCCTGGTTACTCAATTTTCCATAAAAAATATGTCATTGAATAAATGTGGCGGAATTCTCATCTACTGCAGATCTGTGTTCCACGCATAAGTGATGATGTAGATTTCAATATTGATTTAAAAGTTTTATTATTAAGGATATAATATGATTGCAGGAGACTTTAACAGACTACTTGACTTTAAACTAAAAAAATCTATTCTTTAATCGTGATTTACTGCAGATTATAAAGCAACCTATATAGATTTGGAATGCATAGTTCATGTCTATTTAGAGGCGGAATTGGTTTCTATTTAAAGTTACAAGGTGGTCACTTAGTTTAAGGATATAAACCATAAACAGATAATTCTTGAATGGAAGAATTCAAATGAAAACTCTATGAAGTTCACGCCTCTGAATGAAAATGTTAAATAACCCAGAATTGACTAGAAACTATCTGGAAAGTTGTGTGGTGTGACTGATTATGCCACTTTTTATCACATAAATGCGGATAATTTTACTACTTCTGGATATTTAATGCTATTACAAAAGAAACATGTTGCGCGACAGGAAATAAACACTTACTCTGATTTTCGGATTGCGTACCGAAATATTTGAATCCACTGTCATCAATCAGCTATTAGTTGATATGGTACCGAAGAGAGAGAGAGAGAGAGAGAGAGAGAGAGAGGATAGAGAGAGAGAGAGAGAGAGAGAGAATATAATGAAATGTGGCCTAATTAAATGTATTAAAATGACGAGGGTAGATAGGATATATAATGAAATCAACTGCTTACCAATGTCAATACGTGGAAGATCTGGAAGGATTATATTGATCAAGCTTAAAAATAACCTAAAGCTTGACTACAAACTGCTTAACGGTTATTGTAATTATAAAGAGAGCGATCAACTAGTATTACTAACAAATAAAACTAATAAAGATTCTTCCAGCTTTGCACAAACAATTTCACAAAGAATACAATTTAACAATAATTGATTGCGCGGTGGTGGTAACAATGCTTTAAATCAAGTTTGCGTGCTTGAAGTAAACATCAACCCCATTGTATTTAACCAGTCTTCGAACAACAATCACTAGTGCGTTGCGGCTGTCGGTAATTTTGTTATGTTGTTCGAAGACTGGTTAAATACAACGGGGTTGGTACTTCCTTCAAGCTCGCCAACTTGACTTAAAGAATTTCACAAAGATCCGATTTATCACAATTTCCATTACCTTTTTGTCTTCGATCGGTGAAAAGGAAATGGAAATTGTAACCAATCTGATCTTTGTGAAACTGTTTGTGCAAAGCTAGAACCCGTGTACGCAAAACGTGGCATTGGAAAACATGAAGCCGGCATTCCACAATCAAATTTCAAAAAAATAATAAATATTTTGTTTGTGATTTACAGAGTCTATTTGGTAATCTAATGTGTAATACCAAAATAAACCGCATCATGACGGTGTTATCAAATCAGGTATACGATCACGATCAAAAACCTATTATTGACTGTGAAAGGTAAATAAAAATAATGGTTATAGTTACATCTAAAGAGCACAAAAGGATCATTTAGGAATATCAATTGATAACTTGCTTCATATGCATATATCATTCTTGCATACACTCTGTTAATGTTTTAACTAGATCGTGAATGATAGAAATGTACAAGGCAGTATACTAACGGTTAAGGTAGGACCCATTACAAGGGTTCGAGAATCAAATATTACCAACTACTATAGATTAATATCAATGATACCTTTGTTATTGAAGATCATTGAACAATTCACATTAGACGAATTGAGTTCTACTTTTCTTTAAATCAAGTTTGCGAGCTTGAAGTAAACACCAATCCCATTGTATTTAACCAGTCGTCGAACAACATAACAAAACTACCGCCAGCCGCAACGCACTGACGCGTTTCGACCTTCCATGATCATCATCAGAGTACGACGGCAAACTGACTATCGAGGATCAAACCGCATTGAATATATATGGAAATCAAATTTAGATATGCGGCTCTCACCTCTAGCAGTCTCGCATACATTGAACTTGACTGGAAATGTCGGCTGCACAATTTCTATGCAGTCACGAACATTAACTGTTTGCAGCTTTCGCCACATATACATATATAGGCAATACAATTTAAACAATAATTGATTGCGCGGGTGGTGGTAACAATTCTTTAAATCAAGTTTACGAGATTGAAGTAAACACCAATCCCATTGTATTTAACCAGTCGTCGAGCAACATAACAAAACTACCGCCAGCCGCAACCACTAGCCTTTTATATAAGCCTGCATGGATTTACGAAAGGACGTTCAAACACCAAGTACATCCAGTCCATGTGGAACTATATCGCTGCTGTGGATGAGAAGAACATGAATGACCTAATTGTCTTCCTTATTTTCTAAAAAGCGTTTGTCTCTGCTGTTTTTTGCGGGCGACTGGCTGATTAATGGTCAATTCATTTATTCTTATGCTACTAAAACTATTATCTATATGATAGAATCATGATCATTCAAGCTAATATCACACAGCCAAGGCTGTTAAAAGTGATGACAGGCATTTCACTTGGTTCTTTTTTGGGCCCGATACTATTTAAAATCCATTTTGCAAAATTGCAGAATTTGGTCCTGAAGGGCCAAATCTGCAAATTTGCCGGTGGCCTTAGATGTAACTACCCATTTGACCTGGAAAGCATTACTTTCTCTAAGAATAAATAAGCATTAGATGTCAACGATCTGAGTAGGTACTTACTATCGTTTGGCTGGAAGATTAACTTAAAAAATCCAAGCATTAAACAGCGGCAGTAGGACAGAATTTGGTTAGGTTTATCTTCATGATGATCAAATAAATGATGTTTTCGAGGTCAAAATCTACCAATAAGTTAAAGGCATAGGGAAAATTATTCTGAGTTCGACATCTGCTGATAAACACATAGAGAGAATATTTACCTGATTATCGGTTTGCGATCCGATTTGTTTGCATCCACTGTCTTCCTGATTTTTGTTCCATAATTTTCGATATCCAGATACGGCTATCTTTTTCAATGGAAAGCTCATCATAATAAGTTGACAATCAATATGTCAAATGGAAATATTAGTTTAAACTGCCCCATTTATACTTGTTGTTAGATCTCTTAAGCATAAAATGCTAGGAAAGTGTCTGTCAAATTGGTTTGTGTATATGTCCGCAAGCGTACTCCATGTCTGTGTGTATGTATTCTCGTTTGTTTTTGATTGAGGAGTAATCAACTATTGCACGTGTACACTCATCCCAGTGAAATGACAGAGATTTAGCAACATCTGACTAATCACTAGATAAGCGTATGCCATCTCTGTGTGTTGGTGTGTGTGTGTGAGCGTTTGCTTAAGACTGAGAAATAATCTGTTACATGTAATTAACGGCACGTGTAACAGAAATTCACATGAAACTAAAATGATAACTGTCATTTCCTAAATGCACACGTCAGACCTATTTTTACACGTACTATCCTAAATGAAGTAATTACGAGTGGCATCCTGGAGAGGAGGGGGCAAGATACTGTGAATAAAGTAAATAATTTAGACTTAGCAAAACGGAAAAGTATTCTATTAAGGTGGATAGTTAAAATAAAAATAAAATAAGAATAAAAAAGGGGTCGTAAAAGAAGTTGGAAATTGTTTGATAAAGAAAGATGCAAATAAATGTTTGTTAAAAGATGCTACACTAACAACAGAACGTAAGATAACAGATAAAATAAAATAACAAGTAATCAAGGATGAAATAATAAGTTAATCAAAATTAAATTAGGCGATATTGAATTACTCACTCTCCAACTCTGTAAGTTAATATCAGTCCAGTGTTCTTATTCTTTTACTTGAGCGAGTTTCTGATTCTGATTCTGATTCGTGCAATCTTCGTTTTCTACCATTATTTAGTGCTGTATTCCAAATAGGACCTAGTGATTTTTCTACGGCTGTTTCATTCATTATGTCATTTCTCGATTTAATTTCGATGGATTCTCTAATCAGTCTAGTCGATCTGCTACGGCTACAAATTGATATACGTCTGCACCCATCCCAATTAATTGTGTGTCCTGTCTCTACTGTATGGCGTGCAAGATCTGATCTATTAACATGGGCATACTTGCATGCGGTTTTATGTTCCCCTCTTCTAACCTTAATTGGGCGCATGGTTTCACCCACATACATCAGGTTACAGTCGTTACATGGAATTTCATATACTCCTGATGTGTCTAACGGTTCTATTTTCTCCTTTTGGTTGGGAAGTTTAATACCCAGGGTAAGGGTCTGTTCTAAAATAGTACGTATATTGTATTTTGCTGCTACCATTTTGATTTTCCTACTTAGTTTAGAGTCAGGTATAACCATTACTCTCCGGTCATCTTTTGCTTTATTTGACTTCACGTACTTCCAGTCATGATTAAATTTACTTATAACGCTCATTATAGTTGCTTCAATTAGCTTTAGAGGATACCCATTAGGACTGAATATTTCTCGCAGTCTACCTAATTCAATATCTCTATGTTTTTATCTGTTAATCTTAAGCTTCTTATTATCATCGATTTCAAGATAACGATTTTCATTCTATATGGATGATTTGAATCGAAATTAAGAAGGATACCTGAGTAAGTATCCTTCCTATAAACATCCCGTTCTAGTTTTGTACCATTTCTTATTAACTTGACATCCAGAAATGGTAATTCGCCACATGATTCATTTTCAATTGTAAATTTAAGCTCGCTCACCTGATTTGCTATGTTTAAGAAATTTATCAGTTGATCCTCCCCGTGATTCCAAATAACTAATATATCATCCAAATATCGTACATACAATTTAGGATTTAGGGGCGTTATATCTAAGAGAGTCTTCTCCATGTAATGCATGAAGATATTAGCTATTGGAACCGATAGTGGTTGCCCATTGGAACACCTCTAATCTGCTTATAAAATGCATTCCTAAATTTAAAATAAGTGGAGGACATACATACGTACATCATCTCCATGACGTGTCTAAACGTCATTTTTCTTCCTTCGAATATTACTTGATGATCAACCAGGAAACGCTGAAAATAGTCTAGTGATTTAGGTACTGGTATATTGGTGTACATTGACACCACATCTAAACTCGCCAATCTATCGTTTTCATTAAGCTCACATTTATCTACAATCTCAATCAAATGGTATGAATTCATCAAAGTATTGTCTAAGAAGTACGAATATTTCTTTATTCTATGACGGAAACTTAGACATTTTATAATTGGAGAGTGTTGGACATTAACAATAACTCCCAAAGGGTTGCCTGGTTTATGTATCTTTACTAAACCGTACACTCTAGGAGCGACTGTATCTCTTTGTATGAGAGCGTTACCATGCTCTTGATCTAATTCTCCTTCAGCAATCATGTTATTGACCAATAATTTAACTTCTCCTTGTAGCTTATCCGTAGGATCTTTATTAATTTTAGTGTATACCTCTATATTGTCTAGTTGTTCATACATTTTATCATTATAGTCAGATTGACTCATCAGAACCGTCGCTCCTCCTTTGTCTGCTTTCAAACATATCACACTGTTTGCTATTAACTCTTTCCTGAGACTTTTTATTTCATAATTTGGTTTATATTTTTCCTCTGCGTATGTTAGCACAGCCGCAGCTACGTCTAATTCAAACCTAACTTTATCCTTCTCTGAGAGGAATTGTGCTGTTTTAACAGCCTCAGTAATTATCTCATTTTTTGGTGATTTCTCAATTTGGATAGCTGTATTCAGACCTCGATTAAGCATTTCCAGCTGTTTCTCATTAAGATTTATTTTAGAGAGGTTTACCACTCGATTAGTTACAGCAGGACACGTCCTAACTGTGGTCTGTCTACATAGGGAGAATTGTTGGATGCGCTAATAAAATATAGGTGCTACTAAAGAGATACTTATTCGCGAATGGTATTCAGCTAGAAATACATATAATTGCGATTAGGCCTATCTTGGAATACGCACCCGCCACTTGGAATCCAATAAAAAGTAAAACAAATGTGCTAGACGTGACACAAAATGTAGTGGAGTACATTATTCCAGTAGAGCACAAAATGTATGCTTATAGACTAAACTGTAGAACTTTGCAACCGTTATGACTTAGAAGGCTATGTAATGGTATCAAAATCATTCATTCAAACAAACAGATGAGTGTGTAAGTATGTATTAGGTGTTGCGAACCTAGTAACAATTCCGTTCATTTGTGACCAGAAGGATAAACCAAAGGCAGCATGAACGGAAAGTATAATCGCATGCACATTTGTTTCGTGCTTACTGGCAACTCATCAGTAGGAGCCGGTATTTCGCCCTTTAACCACTATATATTTTGATCAAGAATGTGGGATAATAGGACGGTACAAATACACGAGTGTGTATATGTGTACCATAGCGAAAACCATAGACCAATGACAAGGTGTGGACTATCGGCTATTCTACCTCCTATAATAGGATAACTTGCTTGAATTTTTTTATTTTTCTACAATTATAAAAAAATTGCAATCAATTACCAACCGGGTAAAGAGAGATGCCTCACGCTATGATGTCGTTTAAACTACTTAGCGATAAAAATTAAAAATAAATATGTTCCCAAAAAGACCTGTTGGTATCTGATTACGATGATGTCTCTGCATGGTTGTTAACTGTGGAGCTATTCTTAATTTATCTCGAATAACCAGCTTTGTACCTACTTTAAATATATATGTTTTACTGCAATTTTTATAATTTATATTCTAGTCCTTGTGCGTCACTCCTGTGTGAACCCCATTATGAATTTAAACGTAGCATTGTACTTTTGAATGAGTAATGTACTATTGCTTATTTATACTTTATATGTGTACAAACTTATTTAAATTAACAGTCTTTGTATGTTGTTTTAATTTATATACCTATCTGTGTCAAATGTCTTCCGTATATTGTGTAAATGACGTTCATAATATTCGATAGACCATATGTGGTTTGAATCCAAATAAATAATTCTATCCTACTCCGTTCTATTCTATAATTAATAAGAACTCAATATGAATTTTCCAAAATTGCTGATTCCGTGCATCAAGCCAGTGTCCCGATGTCTTGCAGCCCCATTACGCAATCCCAGCTACGCACTTCTTGAATTTGCAACGATATACCAACTTGTATATTTTCGTTCATTATTTCCTTTATGTGGACCATTTGTGGCATTGCTTTGGATCCAAATTTTCAACGAACCGTCTCCGATCAGTCACTATTGAACAGAAACCATGCTACTCGAGTAAATAAAATTAAATTAAACTGTAATGACAGGATTTTATTATAAACAAATATTGTCCGTATAAAATAAGCATAGCCTAAGATAGCTATTACATTCATAATGTGGATTGCTTTCCTCCTCAATGGGTACTCATCAAGTACTTATCAGAATTGCCGAGGTCAGCACTCGAAACAGAGCACATTTGTTTCAGTGTCGCATTTCATCCAGAACGCCTCCCTAGCAGTGAACCATCTGCATTTTCTGTGATATAACAAATAATGACTTAATGCTCAGTAGCTTCTTTGTGTGGATCGCATGTGACATCACGTTTGAACTAACGTCTCCACTTGTCATCCCCGATCAGTCTCTATCGTATGGAGACCATGTTACCTTAGCAGGTTCTATTAATTTAAATTATAATGGTAAGAATTTATGATGAATATGTACACTAAAGTTAAATAAATGGAGACCTTTATCCCCCGCGTAGTGGAATCCAAAGGAGTCAAGGCCAATAAGGTATACATTACCAGGTATATCCACGGCAACCTGTTTGTCGCTAGATCCACATATTTGTCCCTTTGATATTGCGATTGCTGTGCATCATGATCAAGTGATCGACTGCGCAAATAATAACATCCGGCCATGAGATGGATGGCTTACCACTCTCGAGATTCCAGCCAAACATGGTGTGAAATTGGAATCCTAAACCTAAGCTAAGACAGCGCAATTCACGCTTGATGTCAATGCCCAACGTTAATGGTACGTCATAAATTGGCGGTATGGAACTGGTTAGCTCATAAACTTTGCTCGTGATTAATGCCTGATGACACTTAAATATCAATGGCCTACAGCAAATCGAGCAAAGGCCTTGATTAGCAAGGCTTCCCAGGCACTAGCAGCTATAGTGTATCATCTGCACATGGCAGGACCGACAGTATAACTGACTTTACGATCTTGAACTTGGTGCTTAGATGAGAGACTCCAAGGGTGTTTGCACAATTTTTTAAAGGTATTAGCTGAAAAACTAATACATCTGGAAATCCTGGAAAATGACGATCCGTTTTACGTCTTCAGAGATCTTTGTTAAATGCTATCCTTGAAAACTGGCAGTAGAGCGCTCCTTTGAACGATCTTACGCTTCGGATCGATATTAACCAAAACAACGGTTTTTGATTCGCTACACTTTAGACGATAACGGATAGACACATTTTGAGTACACTTAGTGGCATTCTAGAGCTCATATTCTTTTTCTGCCATCCGAAACGAATCGTCCGTGTATTCGCGGTCAACAATTTGGCCATCGTCACGACCCACCTCCACTCTATGAATTAAAGGCCGTGCCCTTAGCAAAAACTGCATCGGCAACGTAATCAAGCAGAGTGGGAGTGATGAAACATCCTTGGCGAATGCCGGGGTCAATCGCGAAAGTTTCAGATTGACACTTATTTTGCGGACACGAGAAAATGCGTCACTATAACAGGCTTTGAGTAATCGAACTATTTGACCTGTGTGTCATAATTAAGCCTAGGTGGCCATAAAATTTCACGCGAGACAAAACTGAGGGCGACTGAGTGGTCTAGGAGATTAACAATGTTTGGCTTCTAACACCGATGGCGTAACTCCAAAAATGCGACGGCGTGCAATAATTTGGTTCACGCATGACATTCCTGGTCGAAATTCTGTCTTCGTTGACCTTGTTCGTTTCATTCACTCGTTTCGGATCCTTCTGAGGATAATAAAATTAAACATTTTCCACACAGTACACAGCAAACTAGTATAAATTTCATGAGTACCGGTACCCTTCTTTATGTGGATGTACACTAAAATGTACTCTACCACTTCGTTAAATCAAATATACGAGCGTGGAGTAAGCACCAATCCCATTATATTTAACCAGTCATCGCACAACATTGCAAAACTACCTTCAATCACACGTACTGACGCGTTTCGACCTTCCATGATCATCATCAGAGTATGACGGAAAACTGACTAGCGAGGATCAAACTGCAATGCATAAATATGGAAAGCAAAATTCGATATGCGACTCTTACCTTTAGGAGTCTCGCGTACATTGTACTTGACTGGAAATGCCGGCTGCACAATTTCTATGCATTAAAGAACTTTACGTTTGCAACTTTCCCCATATATATATATATATATATATATATATATATATATATATATATAACATATAATTAAACAATTAATGATTTTCCGGGTGGTGTTAACAATTCTTTAAATCATGTTTGTGAGATTTATGTAAACACCAATCCCATTGTATTTAACCAGTCGTCGCACAACACGGCAAAACTACCGTCAGTCACATGTTCTGACGCGTTTCGATCTTCCATGATCATCATCAGATTACGACGACAAACTGACTAGCGAGGATCAAGCCTCAATGCATATATATACGCTGCGTCGCTGGCAGAATTCTCATTGCCAAAATCTAGGAACCAGGATGCGCTGTCCTCTCAGTGTTGCAGCAGATGCTGCATTTGGAGAGCTTTAGTGTTAGACGAGGTAGTAGACAAGTTCCCAAGCCTTATTATAGGAAGACAAGCAGAGGCTTTCGTAATTTTTTTCATGTATTGCGCTCCAGATACTATTTGGAACGCTATCGGCTGTGGCTGCAGGTTTCCTAGCAGAAGTGTACATTTCTCCGAAATTACTCTGCACAAATGTATCCTTTCTCCGGGCATAGAAATTCGAACGGAATTAAGGCAAATGCATGGAGCGAAATTTAAATCTGATCCTGGCCGCATCCGTAAAAGAGTGGCTTGTTCGCGAGGAAAGAGCCTACTACATTCCAAGAAACAATGTATAGTCTATAAACAATGACCTATGTATGTACTTAATGGGTCAGGTGTTTATATCAAGATCACAACCTTGGTTAAAGTAATTGCTATCACCGCCCGCGCAACCAATGTTCGTTTAATTATGTGGTTAGTTTTGTTCCTCTATGTTGAACATTTTATACGAATATCTATTTTGTCAATACTTTATGTGGACAGTTTTCTAATTATAAAAAATAATTTTTTTCGATGATACCTACAATTAATCATTTGATAAAATGGAGCAAAAGCGCTACTGTGTCATTTTAATTTTATTTTTTCAATTCTTCCCGGTTAATAAGTGTCTTGTGTATTTGATTGTATAAATTAAAATACAATGTTCTGATTTGAGACAAATTTTAATCCTATAGTTTAACCATTCGCACTTCAGTAATTCGTTTTCCGTCGTAAGGAGTTAGGTAGATCGAAACACGTCAAACGTGAAAGATGATAGTTTCAGTTTTAATGCGACAAGTGAGAAAATGAGATGCGTGTATAGTTTTCCAAACGTGATTTAAATTTAACCGATGCTTTCTTTTCTTTGGACAGCTGAATGATTGGTTAGAACAATCAATATTTTTTTCTTTGGCGAATATTTTTACTATTTTAGGAAATATTTCCTATTTTCTTCCTCTTGGTCTTCGCATACTTCAAATATTTTGGCTGTTCGAATTGACATAAAATTAAAAGCAAGTTCCATCTTCTTGAGAACTATTCGCCTGAATGCCACAGTTAATGGACAATTTTATCAACTGCTTTCTTATTATTCAATTGAGCAACGAGTAAGCGTAATTAAGTGACCAATGCGATGGGAGCAGAATTTTCCAATGTGCATTAATGCTCTCATTAACTCTTTTACATTTTCAGTTTTTAATTACTGTTAAACGTTACTGAGTATGGGTAAGGAACAGTTGTATGATTTTTTTCCTTTCTATAATTAATTATTCCAACCTATGTTTAAGTTATCACGTAACTTATTATTAGTAAATTCAAATAGTACTAAAAGATATGTAAACAAATAATAGTATTACTACTTAATTATACATTGTTTTTTGCAGAGAGATAATATATATGCACATATGCATTAGGTATTGTGCACCTAGTAACAAACTAATTCAAATATGACCACAAGGTTATACCAAAGCCAGCATGAACCATTCGTGTCTCATCAGTAGGAGCCGGTATTACGTCCTATATCCACTACATATTTGGGTGAAGAATGTGGGACAATTGGGCGGTACAATCTCCTATACGATTGTGTATTCAAGCAGTAATTGAGTCAACTTCATACATCGAAGGTCGAAACGCGTCAGTGCGTTGTAGCTAGCGGTAGTTTTGTTATGTTTTTCGACGACTGGTTAAATACAACGGGATTGGTGTTTACTTCAAGCTCGCAAACTTGATTTAAAGAATTGTTACCACCACCCGCGCAATCAATTATTGTTTAAATTCATACAAAGTATTCCACAATGCGACTTCCGAGCCATCTCACTACATATTATATTTACCAGGTGTACAAATGGTTTCAACACGCTTGATCGAACAAAGCCAGAGTGTATGGATCTGCTGGAGTTCCAGGTTTATATAAGTAGGAATTCTTAGTTTTGGTGAAATTTTGCCTATTCAGAAATGCATTGTTTGTGTTATATGAAGTTAACTTAATTACTTTTGAAACGCAAATTCCTATAGGAATTTGTACTTTCCGCCTGTTCAACATTTATTGACCAAACAAGTATTGGGTATAGGGCGCAGTACCGTCTCCTACTGATGAGTAAGTATGTAATGCAAATTTGCATGCGATTACAAATTTTGTTCATGCTAACTTCAGTGAATCATTGTGGTTAGAGTGTATGGATTTACTTGAGTAACAGGTGTCCAGAAATAGTTGTAATTCTCAATTTCGGTGAATTATAGCATACATTGATATCCATTATGTTGGTACCATGTACCGACTCGGAAATAATAGTGTTAATAACATGTACCTTTTCGGTACTATAATGGTGGTATCGGTTACTTACACAATAGCCATAGTGTTAGTATCCTTTACAGACTCGGTATATATATTATATAGAGTGAGTTGGCGTTGAAGTCGCATTGTCGAGACTATATGATGTTAGCTTCACTACTGCGGGTTTACACATTCGTCTAGGAGAATGTACCATCATATTATCCGACATTCCTCACCCGAATATATAGTGGTTAAAGGGCGTAATACCGGCTCCTACTGATGAGTCGCCAGTAAGCACGAAACGAATGTGCATGAGATTATACTTTCCGTTCATGCTGCCTTTGGTTTATCCTTCTGGTCACAACTGAACAAATTTGTTACTATGTTCGCAACACCTAATACACACTTACAATCATTGTGGTCCTTTTTATGTATGGTTGTTGTTCTTATTTTTGGTATGAGTATGCTATGAAGACCCATCGTGTGTGGATTTTATAGAATAATGATTGAACGAGCGCTCTTTCAAATAAACAATCATTGATTGCGCGGGTGGTGATAACAATTATTATAATCAAGGTTGCAAGGTTGATATAAAAATAAATACTATTTTTTAACTTTTGAAGGATAAAATAAGCATCATATTATGTAGAAAATGTCAATTATCCAGCAAACCGGTTTTGTCCTTATTGGGAATTTGGATTACTGCCCAGAACTCACCGCGAACAGGCTCGAACATGTGCCAGTCTGCTTCCGAGTCGGTGGTTCTAACCATAGAGAAACCAAACCATTCTACTGAATGATTTGCCTTTTCTACATTATGCAATGCTTAGTTAATACTGCAAAATGTGTGTAAATAATGGATCATGTGTTCTTATCAAGATCGCAACCTTGATTATAGTAAATATAGTAAAAACTACTGTCAGTTACACGCGTCAGTACGTGTGATTGACGGTAGTTTTGCTGTGTTGTTCGACGACTGGTTAAATACAATGGTTTACTTCAAGCTCGCAAACTTGATTAAAAGAATTATGCTTGACCGCTTGATTGTTAAACCTGTAGTTCACAAGATTTGCTAATCATCTACTGGGTTTCAATATGCATGATATATACCTAACTTTTAACATAGTTCACTATATAAATTCTCTTTGAGGTGGGTTTAGAGCGTTGTGTCGCCTGATACTCGTTCTACTTACTGTTAACTGAACATACCAAGCCTACTACATAAATTCGACAGCTACTAGTATCATAACCTAAATTATGCAAGAGTTAGAATATCACATATCATTTGAATGTTTACGGAGTGCGAGCTTCATATAATGAATCTCCGAAGGCTTCAACATCGTTCATACTAACCACTAGAAATGAGGTACGATCGGGTTCGGTCACTGCCATTCAACGAAGATTAAATCGGACCTCAAATCCAGTGGTTACTATGAACGATGTTGAAGCATTTGGAAGAAACGAACGAATCCGTACCCAGCCTAAATGAAAGCGGAATAGATGCGCACTTGGAAATGGGGATTAATAAGTTCTTAGGATAACGTGTTGATGTCATGCCTTTGCATTATTACGTATATGCTTTGAATAATGCACGTTGCAGAAACAGGAGTTTTATAATTTATTTTTTCAGACAAATTGGTCTGCAAATGGGCGTGCAATGTGTTTGAACATTTTAGTGCAACACACGTGTGGCCTTAAAATTTTTCTAAACTGGTCGACTAATTAACGAGAAAACTTACAAACTTAATGGGAGGTTTCATTTTTGTAGTAGTTTTGCGCCTCTGGAAAGACATTCACTCAGTTTTTAGATAAAGCACACTCGTTTTTCTAGTTTTAGTACTTTATTTATTCTTGAAGACTTCGTTATATATGTATATATATATATATATATATATATATATATATATATATATATTCTTTTCCAGTAAGCACCCAGTTCTCATGTCGAAGGTATAATGCATTGAAAAAGTGGGCAATCCATGTTGCACACATGAATTTGCACTGTGTAAAATATGTGATTTTCGGCAATGCCCAGGAACTTCAAAGTAAAAATCTAAAAAATAACAATAAATTGAGACTTGGTACGAAAAACTGTACACTATGATGATAAAGTGATTAAATCTGAAACAAATCCCTCCGTGAGTAACTGGATGGTCAAAATTTCCAGATCATTATTTGCTTAATAATAGATATTTTATACATGCTCAAATTTCTCTTAAAAGATTTTAATTTGCATTATCCAGTATCTTTGTTGATCGAATGCTGCACACATCAAATATTAATAAAATGAATAATGGAATTTTGATAATTTGTTTAAACGCTTTATTTTCTACTGATGACCGACTGATGTCATAACAATTACCGAGGTGAATATACTTTCCTTTACTTTGCCTTTTCCATAACGATTGACGTTACCGTTGATAATTTCATTTCACATTTACTTAAAAACGGATTTTCTGAGAAACGTGATGTTTACAATTTAGACTGTAGGATTAACACACACACACACACACACACACACATCTGATCCTAACATTTGGGTCTGATGGGTGGTATTTAATGAGAAGTTTCTCCTATGTGGACGTACGCATGTATTCAATTATATTTAACTGAATTATTAACATGGATTTTTGGTTCTCCACAATATTCATTGGTTAATAGTCGCTATGCACTATCAGTTTCGCAAAGATCCGATTGATCCACATTTCCAAGCACGCATCGAGTTCGCATTCGTGGTGGCTTTGTGCTGATTCGTGCCTTTCCTCCGAAGGCTTCAACCATGAAGACGAACTTGATGCGTACTTGGAAATTTGGGATCAATGGGATCATTGCGATACTGTTAGTGTATAGTGACAACCCGCGAATGAAAATCGTGGAGGTGACGCTCGCACTGCGCAACCATTCAGGAAATATTAACATGGATTGTTGACGTGAACTCCAACAGGTTAATCAATTACCCATGTTTGTAAAACATGATTCTTCAACATATGACGAATGAAGCACTGAACAACAAACATTTAGAGAATTTATTATTGTTCTAAATATATGCTACACAACGTGGCGCACTTCTATATAGTGAAACGTCAGTAATTGTCAGGTTATACGTCATATACCAAAAAAGAATATATATATATATATATATGTATATATATATATATTTATATATATATATATATATATATATATATATATATATATAAATGTATATAAATAAAGCCAACATACACACAAGATATAATTTAATGTACATATTTGTTTTGGAGGCACTAACGATTCATCTGAGGAGCCGGTATTACATCCTATATCACTATATATATGGTCAAGGGATTATGGGGACAATTGGACGGTGTAATCACTTAAATACTGTTTGTTATGAAGAACTAATATATATGCAAGTATGTATTAGTATGTATTAGGTTTTGCGAACCTAGTAACAAATTAGTTCAGTTGTGACCAGAAGGATAAACCAATGTCAGCATGAACGGAAAGTATAATCTCATGCACATTCGTTTCGTGCTTACTGGCGACTCATCAGTAGGAGCCGGTATTACGCCCTTTAACCACTATATATTTGGGTGAAGAATGTGGGATAATAGGACGGTACAATCTCCTAAATTAGGAGATTAACCACTACCAAATATATAGTGGTTAAAGGGCGTAATACCGGCTCCTACTGATGAGTCGCCAGTAAAAAGTAAATCTTATAGTTTGACATACACGGCTATCCATTATGTCTCTATTTTTAATTGTTGTTCTGGACGCGTAGAAGGATCAGAAAAATTTTGATTTCAATATTGTAGTAATCATAGTTATTCTAGAAATGTCACTTTAGTGGTGTACACATATGTGTATAAAGGTTGTTGTGTGCGGGGAGGGGTGATATGGATAAGTTTGCGTATAGGTATGAAGACCGGCAGATAATAAAAAAATACTTTAGCAATTAAAATGAATTTAAATAGGTCTGTCTTGAATGAGGATACCAAATTTGCCACAAGTTGTTTTTCGCTGTGCATATTTTGCAAACCCTGAAGCTGAGACTGGAAATAAGGTCTCGAAGTATCGGAAAAAAAAGAATGGAAAATCTTGTTCCGATGTCATTTTCAAACAAGCAGCTGATGTTGGACTCAAAAATGAAGGAACAAGTGAGAACTCATCAATCAAGGCCAATAATCGGTGCACCTGAAAATGAACAGGATTCAAGATTTTACCGACCTGCGAGTGCTATCAATTATTACTAGATTATTAGTTGTTTATATTTGGAACGATTTGAAGAATTGTTGTTATTACCCGCGCAACCAAATTTTTAAAAATTGTGTAACTTATATACATGTGGCGAAAGCTTTAGATGGCTAATGTTCATGTCGGCACATAGATTGTGCAGCCGACATTTTGTCGAGTAAAATGTATGCAATGTTATTAGAGATGAGAGTTGCATATTTAATTTTGCTTTTCGTACATAGCCATTATGGTTGGATTCACGCTAGTCCGTTTTTCGTCATACTCTGATGATGATAATGGAGGATGGAAACGTGCCAGTAGGTGTAACTGACAGTAAGTATGTATAAGGTTTTTGCGAACCTAGTAACAAATTAGTTCAGTTGTGACCAGAAGGATAAACCAAGGCAGCATGACTAATTTGTTACTAGGTTCGCAAAAACCTAATACATACTTGCCAGGTTTTGCGAACCTATCTTCATCTAGACCTAATAGTATTGTTACTATTCACAAAAACTCTTCTATTTGCATATATATTAGTTCTCTGCAACAAATAGTATTCAACTGTTATATATTGAATTAAATGATGTCATGCTTACAGCGAAATGTGATAAATGATATCGATAAAGCCCTGTGTGTATGGATTTACTGGAGTAACAGGTGTTCAGAAATTGTTGTAATTCTCAATTTCGGTGAACTTTAGCATAAATTCATATCCATCAGGTTGGTACCATGTACCGACTCGGAAACCATAGTGTTAGTACCATGTACCTTTTCGGTACAATAATGTTGGTATCGGTTACTAACACAATAGCCATAGTGTTAGTATCCTTTACAGACTCGGTATATATATTATATAGTGTGAGTTAGCGTTGAAGTCGCATTGTCCTAGACTTTATATGATGTTAGCTTCACTATTGCAGGTTTACACATTCGTCTAGGAGATTGTACCGTCCTATTATTCCACATTCTTCTACCAAATATATAGTGGTTAAAGGGCGTAATACCGGCTCCTACTGATGAGTCGCCAGTAAGCACGAAACGAATGTGCATGAGATTATACTTTCCGTTCATGCTGCCTTTGGTTTATCCTTCTGGTCACAACTGAACTAATTTGTTACTAGGTTCGCAAAACCTAATACATACTTGCATATATATTAGTTCTTCGCAACAAACAGTATTTAACTGTAATATATTGAATTGAATGATGTCATGCTTACCGCGAAATGTGATAACTGATATCGATGAAGGCCAGAGTGTATGGTTTAACTGGAGTAACAGGTGTTCGGAAATTGTTGTAATTCTCAATTTGGGCGAACTTTAGCATAAATTTATATCCATCAGGTTGGTATCATGTACCGACTCGGAAACCATAGTGTTAGTATCCGAGCTCATATCGATTTCAAAAAAGGTATCAGTTACTAACACAATGGCCATAGTGTTAGTATCCTTTACAGACTCGGTATATATATTATATAGTGTGAGTTAGCATTGAAGTCGCATTGTCGTTGACTTTAGATTATGTTAGCTTCACTATTACAGGTTTACACATTCGTCTAGGAGATTGTACCGTCCTATTATTCCACATTCTTCTACCAAATATATAGTGGTTAAAGGGCGTAATACCGGCTCCTACTGATGAGTCGCCAGTAAGCACGAAACGAATGTGCATGAGATTATACTTTCCGTTCATGCTGCCTTTGGTTTATCCTTCTGGTCACAACTGAACTAATTTGTTACTAGGTTCGCAACACCTAATACATACTTGCATATATATTAGTTCTTCGCAACAAACAGTATTTAACTGTAATATATTGAATTGAATGATGTCATGCTTACCGCGAAATGTGATAACTGATATCGATGAAGGCCAGAGTGTATGGTTTAACTGGAGTAACAGGTGTTCGGAAATTGTTGTAATTCTCAATTTGGGTGAACTTTAGCATAAATTTATATCCATCAGGTTGGTATCATGTACCGATCTCGGAAACCATAGTGTTAGTATCCGGTACTCATGATTTCGAAAAAAGGTATCAGTTACTAACACAATGAGCCATAGTGTTAGTATCCTTTACAGACTCGGTATATATATTATATAGTGTGAGTTAGCATTGAAGTCGTATTGTCGTTGACTTCAGATTATGTTAGCTTCACTATTACAGGTTTACACATTCGTCTAGGAGATTGTACCGTCCTATTATTCCACATTCTTCTACCAAATATATAGTGGTTAAAGGGCGTAATACCGGCTCCTACTGATGAGTCGCCAGTAAGCACGAAACGAATGTGCATGAGATTATTTGGTTTATCCTTCTTGTCAAAACTGCACTAATTTTTTATTCAGTTCGCAACACCTGATACATATTTGCATATATATTAATTCTCCGCAACCAGCAATATTTAACTGTTTCATCTCCATTAGTTTGAATTATAGTGATATTGCACAAGCGTAGGACACACCAGCTAGTTTGTTTAGATACTGTTTTTTTTGCGGAGAACATATATATACTTTTCGTTCATGCTGTCTTTGGTTTCTTCTTCTGGTCATATTTAAACTAATTTGTTACTATGTGCGCAACACCTAATACATAACCAGAAACTAGTTGTTATGATTGTATCAGTGGAATTAAACTGTAAGAGGTGCGATTTCTGTAAAAGGCTTTGCGGGGTAGCTGTTTATTTAGCGATGCTAAGCTACTCCTACATATGTCTGGTAGCTTAGGTCAGAACAAATGGGTTTCGGGGGCTGTGCTTATGATCTGTCTCAGACCTATTTCCAAAGAGTGATGTGAGAAGGCTAAGTCGAGTTATCATACGTGTATTATGAACAAAGATGCAAAGTAAATTAAAATTCACTGTTAGTCAAAATTGACCGTGCTCCAGACGGCAACAAAATAAAATATTGTTAACACAAGGTTAATATCTAGGCACAAAAGCAAAGTCATAATAAACACAATAAATAAATCCAGAATGTCTTAGCAGTGTGATTTCTGTTCACGGATAAACGATTAAAAACACACAAAATATAAATCCTGGCTTTGAGCGTTAAAAAACATGCGACTGTGTATTAATATTAAACAAAACCCCATAGATTACAAATAAAATTGCAGTTCAAGAAATCTCAATTAAAACTGCTTGAAACTAACATAGATTGTTTCTAAAATCACAGTTAAGAGAATGATTGTCTAAAACCAGAATTCGTATATGTGACCCTAAGGAAAACCGGATCTGTCGAAATTGAGATTCGTTGGGTTGTAACGCGGAGCCGC
>JAQBSW010007006.1:0-44177 GCA_029291075.1 Eudiplozoon nipponicum
TATATTGAATTGAATGATGTCATGCTTACAGCGAAATGTGATGACTGATATCGATGAATGCCAGAGTGTATGGTTTAACTGGAGTAACAGGTGTCTGGAAATTGTTGTAATTCTCAATTTCAGTGAACTTTAGCATAAATTTATATCCATCAGGTTATAATCATGCACCGACTCGGAAACCATAGTGTTAGTATCCGCTACTCATCGATTTCAAAAGGTATCAGTTACTAACACAATGGCCATAGTGTTAGTATCCTTTACAGACTCGGTATATATATTATATAGTGTGAGTTAGCATTGAAGTCGTATTGTCGTTGACTTCAGATTATGTTAGCTTCACTATTACAGGTTTACACATTCGTCTAGGAGATTGTACCGTCCTATTATTCCACATTCTTCTACCAAATATATAGTGGTTAAAGGGCGTAATACCGGCTCCTACTGATGAGTCGCCAGTAAGCACGAAACGCATGTGTACATGAGATTATACTTCCGTTCATGCTGCCTTTGGTTTATCCTTCTGGTCACAACTGAACTAATTTGTTACTAGGTTCGCAAAACCTAATACATACTTGTATATATATTAGGTCTTCGCAACAAACAGTATTTAACTACCCAGAGCGTTTCATTGATGTCAACATCAGACCACGGCAGATTCGTACTAGAGAGGATACCGTCAAGCAGGTTTTCCTAAACTTACCATTTAGAGGCGACGTACCAGCCTCAATAATTGCACGGCGGCTGAATAGAATAACTAAGGACAACTTTCCCAGTGTTAAAGTTAATATGACATTTAGTACACAGAGAATCATGAGGTTGGATGCCAAAGATCAATTGCCAATTCTCTCCAAATCATTCATAGTCTACAAATTCTCATGTATGTGCGGTAGCACATATATCGGACGTACGAAGAAGCAATTGATAAGCAGAATCCAGCAACATTTGCCACAGAAATTGATTAACAAAGGCTTGCCACCGTCAGGAAAATCAGCTATTTCCGATCATATATTGGCAACGGGGCACCCTGTCAATTCGACCAATTTCACAATTCTACATAAAGCAAAATCAGAAAAATTATTATTTATCTATGAAGCCCTTTACATAAAACAACAAGCACCTGACCTTAATATTCAAAAGTTTCATCAACATGATATTCTTATCGACTGGCCAAGAATAACAAAATTCAACAACAATATACTAGTATCCAGCCAAGAACAAACAGGCCCTCGACTAGAATCAACAAACGTACAATCGGATTGGCAACAAACTGAAGTGGAAATAACAGAGGCGCATACGATGGCAGAAGTCTCCAAACAATGTGAGCGTTTAACACTGCAATCAACACTGGCGTTGTTACCACGTGAAAACTTTGCGCAACGAGGTGAAACGATGAACTATACTGGGAAAAATAGCACTTGTATATGTAACAGTGAACAATACGCACAAATGGTTAATTCTCAATCTATCAAAACAATAATGACAAGATCTCAGACATCACTTCGCAATACTGCGAGAATGACCTTTACATGCAAATACGCATACACACAAACACAAACGCATACACACTCACCAACTAGTCAAAACAAGAAACAGCAGTAAAAACGAGTCAGATTTGTTACCACTAGCATAATCAATTGAAAACCCAAAATGTATAAATATGTATGATTGTATAAGAGATGATTGGTATTCACGAAATAAATGGCCTTTATCCACTTTGTTATTTGTGTTTTCCTAATTATAAGAATACTGTGTAATAAAAGATGACATATAAAATATATATATATATATATATATATATATATATATATATATATATATATATATATATATATATATATATAACCTGAAATTGGTAGACCAAACTGATAGTGCAAAGGATCACCCACGAACGACAATCGAGCATCAAACTGTGACGCTCGCATTGCGCAATCATTCAAGAAATAGATAAATACTTTATAAGCAAATGAAACTAACAACTAGTGTATCGAATGTAATAATTCAATAAAAAGAAATAATGCCGAAAAGTAAAACTGCTATGTATGTATTTAATGGACATGGCGTACATAACATGCTAAAATGTGCATGACCAGAAGGAAGTCTAAACTTAGCAATAATAAAAGTAGTGCCATTAATTCATCTCATTTATGCTCACTGGCGTCCCAGAATTAGAGACCGACAGTTCAATAACAACCAACTATGCATTTAGTCAAGAAACGAGTAAACGCATGCACACATGAATCTGCGGTTTCTGTTTATGCTGTTTGTGGAGTACTCTAATATATTTCCTGTAATTTGTATAATGTTTCGATCAGCCCTGCCGACTGTCTTCATCACGACCAGCGCATATCCTTCTAGTCCAAATGAATTAACGTTTTAACAGAGACGTCAGGCCTATTACGTAAACTGAATGTTTTTGGACGAAAATGTCCATTTGGCTAATAGGACATTGTATTAATTTAACTTACGATTTGAATTTTGTTCGACTGTTTCTGTTAAAGCTGTTACTAGTTATCCTGACGATTAATATATACACGTATACAAATTGAATCTTATATAACTACAGTATATCAATACTAAATACTAAGGACGCCTGAACCATATCTCTGTAATTAGTAAACTTCTTCGAACCATCTAAAAACACAACACTAATCCAATGGTTTCTAATATATTGCGATTACTAGCCAAAGCAAGGCAAATTACATTAATAGATATAGAATACAATACTAACGCTAAAAAATGTGGGTAATTTAAATGTCTCCGCAGTTTACCAACTTGGAACACGTATAAGTAATATGTACATGTACTAGAAATTTAAAGTCAATAGTGTCTCGAGGATTTTCTAGATAACGCACCAATTCGGCAATTGTTCTCAACTAGTTTGTCAAATTTAATTTCCTACTTCAAGTAGAACAAGTCATCAGGTGTATAGCATCGACAATACTCCAACGGACTATACAAAAATAAGCGCGATCTACAATTATCGGTTAACAATCGTCTGAAACTCATGATAAACGTAATGGAATCACAATTGACGGTTGCAAGATATTTGATAGCACCGGTAGGTCGGTAAAATCTTGATTCCTTTACATTTCCAGGTGCACAGCATGGTATTTTAATTGATTGATAAGTTCTCACTGGTCCCATCACTGCTTGTTCGAAAATGTTTCTGTATACATATTAATCGATTTTTTCTGAATATTCGGGACTTCATTTCCAGTCCCATCATAAGGGTTGGCACCATTGTGGCAATGGCCATCTTTAAGACAAATTATAAACAAAGGGTCTTATCTAGGGCAGACAGTATTTCAACAGAAATTCCTCGCAGAAGCGTCCGTATAAGAATGAAGCAGTCAGCCCAATGAGAAAAGCAGACTTAGAGCTGAAGTGAACATAAATTAATTAATGTGTAAATTTGTTTTATTAAATCGATGCTCGTTGTGCGAGCAAAATTCTATATATAATTGAGTAAAAATAAAGCATTTGTCGTACAATTAAAATGGCTTCTGATGGGTTGGAAACGTTGATTCAGGCATTGACTTCTCAAATGAATAATTTAACTGCAGAATTAGGCACAATTAAGGCTCGTCTAGACGATACGCTAATAATAAATACAGAAGACATCCAAGTACGTGGACCATCCAACATAGGTGGACAAAACAACCATACCCAAAAAGAGAACAACCTGTGGCAAATGTGATACCCAAATTTAAGACAGATCAATTCCTGTTTATTTTACTTCCTAAAGTATTTCGCTTGTCTGCCCCAATAACCGGCCTTAATAACTGTGTTCTCTTATAATCACAAGCATACGGGAAACTACTCACGCCTACGAGCGCTAACAATTGTTCCGCAAACGTTAATTGTGGTATCAGCTCGAATGAAGACAACACTAGGCAAAAACCAAATTCATTTTAAGGAATATATCCAAACTGAATAGAACATAAACCAACCTCAATAACCTCTTGAGCGCTTGAAGAGTTTTGCTGCTGTTGCTCTATTTGGAACAAGTTTTCAGGAGCTGATCGCTGCGCTTGGTGTAGAACACTTGTACCAGCGTCATCTGAAGAAGTTGACTGCTGAGACGCCAAAACAGCTGAAGTGGGTGCTCCAACCGGTTCATATCGCTGCATACTACGCGCAGCTCTGGACATGGCAGGAGCATTAGGTGGGCCGTGGCCGGGCTGATTAGGCAAATAACCGCCGAAAGCCGCGGATGTTTGACCAGCCCCAGCAGCTTTGTTTGATGAATCACGGACGCGACGCCCACGACTACGCGATGAAGGCAAACCATCTACACAGTATTAAAATAAGTAAAAAAACATTTTCAATCAGTGAAACAACACTAATAACAGAACGACAAGTAACGATAAAAAATAACTCATTTAGCAGATCAAAAATGAAGCGTCAGACGGATTCTAAAATGCATGGGATGGATCCGTTTTCTGTAATCTTACACCGAAAACATTTCTATATATATATATATATATATATATATATATATATATATATAATGCATATAAGCATGCACGTAGGTGTGTATGCAATAACCAATTATGAAGTATAAATTCAAGAAAATTTAAGGGCTAAATTTGTTGGTGTCATCATTGTCCTGTGTTACTATAAGCCTGGGGAAGGTACTGGAAATAAGGTACCGAAACGTTGCCCGTGAACCAAGATTAAGCCGTACCTCGTTACTAGAGGTTAGCCCGAGTGGTTCACTTCAACAGACAAGCGAGAATAACCACTTTCAGCTCATGAATGCCCACTTTTCGTTCACAATGACGCATGTTTAGAGCAAGGCAGATCGAAAACGTTATCCACATTTGATATTATACTGACGCAAACTTACATTCTCGTATCTTCTTACTTAACCCAAAACATGCAAAGCTCTATGAACAACTGCAGAAACGCACTAATGTTTAGACGAAAATAAATAATACATCATGACGATAGTAAGTAGCACCTTAATGTAGGCCGATCTACAATTATCTCCAACGCAGTGGTTCTAATAAAGACTAAGCATAAGCGACAGTAAAAATAAAGGCCTCACCAATGAACCATCATCATTACAACCATCACCATCATTATCATCTGCATCAACACCATCGCTACATAATCGTCATCAACATCACCATCAACAACATCAACATCGTCATCGTCATCATCATCACCATCCTTATCAAAATCATTTATGACAAACCTCATGTTTTACTGCCACATAACCAGGAGAAAAATAACAAACAATAAAAAGAAGAAGAAGAACAATAGCAATAACAATAACAATGATGATGATGACGATGATGATGATAATAATAATAATAATAATAATAATAATAATGACAACACTACAAATTTAAAACAATTTGTATATCGAGTCAAAGTGCAAATGGAAGACCTAGTATATTTACCTAGATAATACACAGAAATGGGGCAAACTGAAGCTCTGCAAAACTCCATTGTGGCCAAATCAGCTTTAAGGAAAGGCAATATCGACAATAGAGCATCCCTGATGTTTTCACTGTATCTCGCCATAAACACAACAAAATCTCGCAGTTACCGCTGCCAAACTAACAAAAACAAGTAACGAAGGTAACTCTTTTAGAAATTTACAACAAGATAGCCTCTGAGCTCGGCTCGATGCCATATCATACAGGGATTCCAACTGCATGTGGACGCCATCCCGGCAAAATGTGGAAAGTGGACAGCCACTGCTGGTAGAAAATTTGTGTGTAAAATCGTTGTTGGACTTTAACGCGATCGCAGATGATTGTGCAGAGAGCGCGTATATTTAAAAATATAATAGACATACCACTTTTCAAGGATATATCACAAATGACATTGTGATACACAGAGTCAAATGCAGACTTGAAGTCTTTAAAGACGGATATTGTGAACCAGCGATATACAACCTCGTCCTGACCGAAATCCGACTTTTTTTCTCTAGTATGTGATTCGCACGAAGGGCCAAGACGAAGAAAATAACCTAGATACGAGTGAAGTCAAGCTTATACCAGAGCGGTTATCATACAAATTACGATTGCCTTTTTTGAAAGGAATAATGATCGCCTCGCTCCAGGCTAGCAGCACGGTTCCTTCATTCTATACAGTCACCATCATCCTTGAATAACCTCGAAAACAAATCGATTGTGCTGCGGATTTGCAAAATTTAAGAGATAGCATAACATTCTGCATTTCTAACTCTGATTGTTGTTCGAGATTAAAGCCGAACAATATTCATTCATGCATACTTTCGGGAATTGTGACTGACACAGGTGCTCAAATAAATTGATCATTTAAATGTTCAAGACGACAGATTTTATAGGTTATTACATACGAATCGCTATTATTAATAGTTTTGTAAACTTTTAACTTTCCCGGATCTGTTGCGCGAATAAGTTGGAAAAAAACATCAGTTATTACCATATTCGAATGTCTTTCTAGTCCAAAAGGATTTAACACCGACTTTTATACTGCGCTTAAGTTGGCGTCTTACAGCTCAACGATTATTATAAGCCGGGAAAGCACGAAGTTGGCGTCCAATTTCAAGAATCTCCATAGATTTGACGAACACTCAACTCTGTCCACTATTTCAACATGAAATAGTAGTTGAAATTAGTAATGAAGGATCTTCCTAACGTGCCTACCTTTAGAGGGTGTGTATTTTAAACCGAATTATGGAACAACGATTGCTTACCTATGCAAAGTGGCCTGAATATTAGTTGTCGAATAATAATACAATTACGTCTGAATAACCAAGGTCTACTAATCTTCCGCCTGGGAGAATTTCGACACATGCATCCTGAACGAAGGGAAGAGTATTCTACATAACAGAAGCTATTTCAAAATTAAACAAGAATAGAGAAAGTGAATAGTGCTGAAGAAAATCCCTGCTAATCGCGTGTTAATTCGTTGACGACATTAACGCGTATAAGATTAAGAAATTTAGCGGGCATACCACATCTCGACAGAATATTGAATATTGTATTGCGATCCATTAAGTCGAGTTCACCTTTAGAGTCCAGAAATACGGCTAATATGGAGCAGCGATATACATTTCGCTGATCAAGTACATGCATTAAAGTAGACTACTATACATGCAACTTGGTTTCTTCTCGAGCATGTGATTTACATGAATGGCTCAAGCGAAGAAAGGTAATCGAAACGAATAACCTAGATACGGTTGGAGTCAAGCTTTTACCACGACGATCATCAAGCCATTTAAGGCTGCTTTACTTAAAGACATGAATGATGGTCGACTCACTCCAAGCCACTGTCACGATATTCTCATTCCATATAATAACGAAGAGGTTAGCCAAAGCCCAAGAAATGAAATCGCCATAATCGTTAATGAAGCTCTGAAGCAAAATCCCCGGTTCATGCAAATTTGCAACGCTTAATAGACATAATTGCATTTCGTAATTCTAATTCTGATAGTTGTTCAAGATTAGCGAACAACGTTATTGATAAAAGCATAATTTCGTGGATCGTTATTGATGCAGGTAACCAAGAAAATGGATCTTTGAAGTGTTCATCCGATAGCCGATCATGACTAAGCAGACGATATTGTATTCTAATTCAACAATCGAGATTGCGCTCAGGTCACCTTAAATAGATTATCAGTCATTGTTCCGTCATTCGGAATGAAATTCGCTCTTTTAAATGTAAGATACAATTACAGAATGACCCACCACTCACTCAAACTATACGATAGCAAATTGTAAATCTGGACGTATTTGAAATTGTTACAGCTCTTGGTATTCGTAATAATAACTCAGGCAATATGAGTGACGTGGTGAGTATGAGGAATTTTTACAACCCTCGCCACTTATCGAGAAACGCGAGTATTTCATTCTGCCATTTTATTGTAGTCCAGTGAGACTTGGTTTCTTAGCGTCCGACCACCGTCGTTTGAAAAGCATACCACGCGTAGGTTATCAACAACGAAAGACCAACGCCGAAATCCGTTAGCGTAATTTTGGATCGGCTAACAGGTGCTCCTTGTTAGAAAAAGAAATAAGGCCTCATCAATTTCACCAGTTTGGCGTAAGAAACAAAATGGGCAGAATTTGACACGGCAGAAATAGCTAACGCAAACTACAATCATATATGGTGGAAACGTCTGTCTGGGTGGGGTCCACGTGCGCACCATAGTACTTGGTTGGAAACCCTGCGCGATATAGCATCGAATCGAGCTCAGTGGTGATCTTGTAGATTTATAGTTGAACAGAGTTAGTTGAGGTTTGCCTGTGTTTATGACGTGATACAGTGAAAATCGCAATGATGCTGTACTGCCGATGTTGTCTTGCCTTAAAGCTGACTTGAACATAATGGTGTTGGGTAGAGTTTCCTTTTGCGTCATTTTTTTGCTATCCAAGTAAATATACACATATTATCTTAATCCTTCGCCTCATGAGTCATTCCCCTTTAATAATTTGTTCGCTTAACTTTTTCTATTTCTCACTATTTTCATATTTTTGACGTTTTTCGTGCTTTTCTTAATTATTTTGTACTACTGTGCCTGATAAAGGCGACACATTTTATCAGTTATTAAGTTGTCATTAATACCATTTTTTGTTTAGCCAACTTTTAGTTTTCTCGAGCCTGTTGCGCGAGTACGTTGGGACAAACATCGGCTACTATCTGATACAAACGCACCTTTCACGCCTACAATCCATCTGGTCCGAAAGGATTCAAAATCGAATTTTAAACTGTTGACGTCTTACAATCAGCATAAGCCGAGCAAGAAAAAATTTGGCGCCTAGTTTCAAGAATTTCCAAAGACAATGATAATTTTAACGGGAAACTACATTGCAACAAACAGTAGTACCTGTGTTGTACATAGTTAAACTTTACTTCGTCCAGAGTAAATTCGAAATTTTACCACAAAAACCAGTCAACTCTGATTTTAGAAAATATTTATATTTTTTACATATTTTATATATATTTGAAGTTTAAACATATTTTATTATCCGGAAGATATGCGTACGGTTCTATAACAGATAAGTTCATGGTCCGAGTCGGTACGTGTTCCAAAATGAGCACCATCCAGGACGCAATTACAACATTTATAACGAATCGCTGCATTATCTACTTGATCCCCCAGGAGGACGCCATTTGTAACAATAACTTACACTACGTCTGGCATTTGTCCCACTCAAGTATAAGCTATGCTAAGCGCAGCTATAAAAGCAATTGTACACCGTTATCATTGCCAATTGAGCCTAAAGTGAATCTGTCATCTAGATGAAATTATGCGCTACAAAAAAGCTCAATTTGAGTATCCCTATAGTCCATGAACAAGAGGATATCTAAACTACTTTCTATAATTTGTAAAGAGCTTAGATCATAGCAAAGCGTGTCCTTGCAAATACAACGAAAAGCAACGTTGATTAATGTTCCTGAAATTGACTGAAGTAGACACCTTTAGGCGTGCCACATAGTTGGCTGTTTACAAAGACCTCCCAAATACACAAGCAACATATCATGAGCGAAGGACAGTACCGACTCTCTATTGTACTTTTTGTTTTCATTCCGCCTTTTCTTGTACAGTACAATTGATAGCGCTCATAGGTCGCTAAAATCTTGAATTTTCCAGGTTCACCGATTTTATTTTGTCTTGATTTACGTTCTCTTTTGTCTCTTCATTCTGAAGCCTTCCATCAGCTGCTTGTCTGAGAACCTATCAAGGAAGGCCAAACAAAATCGGTGCTTCTGAAAATGTAAAGGATTCATGATTTTACCAAACCGACGAAAGCTATCAATTGTTCTGAACAAGAAAAAGGCGGAATGATTTCAAAGGAACAAGGACATCAGCAATTCCCCATTGTACAGTTTGAGAAAACTCAGTGGAATCAGATGTTCGCAGCTAATGAGGCGTAGATAATGATGGTGCACTCAGATCTGCAATGCGATTTAGGATCTTTCATTCTAGTCTCGTATACGCTACATATACCGATTTATAATTTATCCAGCGTACGTGCTGGGGCCTGTGGTTGTACAATTTGTTTTACTGTACGTACATTAAATTCCCTGACATTAAAACCTAACTCAGATTAAATGAATGGTAGTTTACATGACCTATTTCTAATATTTGGCAATCCAACAATGGGCTCAATGATATCATCAAAATCCACCATAAATATAGCATCTAAAACGTAGTTATTGTTTTGTTGAGAAGAGGAAACAGAAGTAAAAGAGCAAGAATCGGAGATCAAAGTGTCTGCCAAAGTGCTACTGGTCAAATTCCTTCGACTTGTACTTCGCAACTGGCACGCTCGTTCTCATTCTATCACTTCCTATTTATCATTGAGTGTAGCAGCGTAATTAAATTAAACTCGCAGCTTAACGTGAAACTCGAAGTTGGCTGAATCCCGTCAGACCTGGCAAGGTTTATGTTATTACTTTAATCAAGTTTGCGATTTTTATATAAACACCGGCCTTATTATATGCACATACTTATCATCATCATTATCATGCACAGCCATACAAAAAGAGAGAAAGAGTACCTAGTTACTATGAGATTATCAAGATTACTCACAGAAGTGAGGCAAACTAAACCTCTACACAACACCATTATGGAAAAGTCAGCATTAGGGCAAGGCAGAATCGGCAACTGCTTCCTTGCGACTCTCACTGTATTACGTCATAAACAAACCAAACCTCACAGTTAATTTTCCTCTACTAAGAGAGGAAAGTTACGAAGATAATTCTACTACATATCTGCAACAAGATCGCCACTGAGCTCGATTCGATGCCATATCGCGAAGGGTTTCCAACCAAGAACTATGATGCGCACATGGACCTCATCCTGGCAGACGAGTGGGTCGTATACTGCCCAATTTGAATGTGACTTCAATTGTTTCTGCCATGCCAAAATCTGCCCACCTTGTTTCTTACGCCAATTTGATGCTGGGTGAGAGAACAGAGCTCTACTGGGCAATCGAATTGAGGGCCCACGTAAAACGTGACCGTGCCAACGACGTTGATGTAGCTTTATTTGTTTTGTTAACGACGAGTAAATTTTGGCGGATCCAAAAATACGTCTACGAATGTCAACGTTGGTTATTCGTTGTCAGTAACCAACATGTGCAATGCTTCTCAAACAACAATGGTCGAATGCTTGTAAGGTTCTAAAATCATCAACTCTATGAATCCAAGTTTCACCATAGTATAGTAAAACTTCGCGTACCGATGCATTGTAAACACGACCTTTAATGCAGAGTGGAATACTCGCGTTTCTCAATAAATGGCGACGGAACGTGAAAGCTGCTCTAGCTTTCGCGATTCACATTCTCACCTTGTCAGACATATTGCCTAAGTTATTGATAGAGCTCCCAAGATATGTAAATCTGTCCACTGTGTCTAGATCTACATTCTGTAGTCGTAACGTTGGAGTGAGTGGTGGATGATTCTGTAAAAGTATCTTACATTTAGAGGGTGCGAATTTAATACAGAGAAAAATCTAAGCAGTGTTTAATGTAAAAAAGGAAATTTATCCAGTAGACCATATTCGTCAAGAATTTGCCGTAAACATGGCTCAAACATGAGCACGTTTGCTTCAAGATCTGTTGCTCAAACCACAGAGCCATTCTGCCGCACGCTACAAACCAACAGAATCTACCAAAATTTACCGCAGTGTGGCTCAATGATTAGAGCACCAAATTCCGAAGCAGCCGTAACCAGGTTCGAGCCCTGTCCGCGGCAAATTCTGGACAGCACGTGAATAGATTTCAATAAGGAAAATACTGGTCTATTGAATGAATTGTATTTTCTACACTATACAATGCTTAATTTATACTGAAAAACTAATGTATATAATGGATCCGATGTTTATATCATAATCGCAATCTTGATTAAAGTAAGTGTTATCACCGCTCGTGCAACCAATGTTTATTTAGTTTTATAAAGTTTCACACTACGTATTACAGGGCTGACTAGTTAGAACCCGCCAGTTGTCAAGCCAAAAATTGCTCAAAGCAACGGGCCAGTCTGCAATTTTTCAATACCTCATCGAACCCTTGCACGAATTTTCTCGAGATGTGGCCTTTAACATAATTACCAAGTGCAAAATATGAAGTTATATGGATAACGAAATTCACCCCGATTTATTCGAGTAAAAACCCTTTTTCTAGCATTGAGACTGAACATAAATGATTTGGTGTTTACCTATTTCAATCTCCCTAGATTAACTTTATCTTCGTTTGGTTATCAGTTGACGAGAAAATAAGAAATAAATGTCACTTGTACCTGAGGAAATTCATTCTTATCTTTTCCCATGAGAAGAAAAGTATGTCTTGAAAAACCGGGTGTGAATAATTAAACTGATTACGCAAAAATTGTTGTCTGTAGGTCTTTTCGGGAACACAGAAGAGCTACATTTCAGATATGATTTCACGATTTAGTCCTTTATCTGTATAAATACATGGTTTACATTAACTGACTTGCTCTAGAGTTGTTTTTACCTGACAAATGAAAAGCCAGTCACGTTTAAAAACGCAGTACAGTTAATTGCTAAAGCTCGAAAAATCGAAAATATTTCTTAATGGGACCATCAAGATAATCACCAGCAGCACATAGCAATAAATCAACATGAAATGCTGCTATTTCAATACCGCACAACCATTTATTAAAACATTTACGAGAAATATTATGATTACAGTAGGGATACATTCAGCGTTTAAGAAAGATGCAAACAAAATAGCATATACAAACTAGGTCTAACTATTAAACAATAATTGATTGCGCGGGTGGTGATAGCAATTCTTTAAATCAAGTATGCGAGCTTGAAGTAAACACCAATCCCATTGTATTTAACCAGTCGTCGAACAACATACCGCACATGGCAGTAGTTTTGTTATGTTATTCGACGACTGTTTAAATACAATTGGATTGGTGTTTACTCCAAGCTCACAAACTTGATTTTAAGAATAGGTATAACTATTTTACAAAAAACATATCCCCTAGGAAGAATAACCTATAAGGGTGTCAAAGTCGAAATAAAGTTACCTTGCACTATTCGCTGTGTAGGTTGACAACAACAACTCATACTGAGACAATTCAAAAAAATATTGTGTATTGAGTTCTAGATTTTTAACCGATAATATTTTATAACATATAATAAGAAATGGATTTAGCGTGATGTTCTCAATTCAGATGACTCACCTTCTGTGTTTTCGTTCCTTGAATTGTTGTTCTGCGAAGACGTACTACTGACAGTATCTTCATCTCCGTCTTCATTACTACCATCATCATCGTCATCCTCATCTTCATCGTCCTCGTAGTCCGCTTGATCGTACGTTTCCTGACGTCTCGGGAAGTAGAAGCGCCGATCCATAACATTATCGGAATTTATACATATATTATTGGAGGATCCAGACTTTCCATTCTCGCTTGTATGTCGAAACGCATCGGAGATGGGATTGCGTCTCTCGTTACTGTGCGAATTCTTATTCGAGTTCGTCTGTAGCAGAAAAATATGCAAGTGAAATCGCAAGTTGTACCAAATTCTAGCTGGCGAAAAGTTAAAGAAAGAAAATTAAAATGCAATCGGAATTCCAACTCACATGACGAATGGACTCTAGCTAGTTTTACCAGACAACTTTCCTGTGCCTCGCATGTAAACATATTACATTAATTCAGGTGGTTCTTCTGATGGCTGAAATCATTTTTCCTAATAGCATTCAAGAAAGGACGAAGATGACCGGAAACATAACCGCCCCCGTATCCACAAAGAATGCTCCCACCGAACACAAAACTTTCTTTGCTGTTTCTTCAGTGGTCTAGTTGGGTGAACATTAGTTGACAACTATATGATAAAAGGCATACTTTTGCGGCAAACTGTTATTCATTTATATTTTAAGGAAACCATACTCGAAGCCAATTACAATACTAGAGCTGAATAGAAAACAATGCAAAGGCAAAACATCTAAAACAATTAAACCGACAGCAAGGCTACTGAATTGTAACAGTCGTGGTACGGCGAAGCCAACACTAATTTGCTTCGTTCAAACTAGGTAAGCTATTAAGCGGTAGATAAAATTTATCCCCTACATAACACACCGTGGCTCTCCGCTTTAATCATTAGACAGTGAACAGGGAGGGCATGATCGTCAAATACTTTACCCGAATGAGACGGATAGCCAAACGTTAAGAAAGTATGTGAACATTGCATAGTGATGTCCGAGATCTGGTCAATCTTGTATTGATGGATTGAATCTTGACCAAGTGTTCGCTTTGTTGGCTGTCGCGTGCAAAAATGTTTTTTTACATGATTGTTGTCTTTAGTTTCGCCTTGTTCCTAAATTTTGCTTTTTCACCTAGGTAACAGCGCAGGGTGTGCGGATTGCAGTGTCGAATGCTCATATTTTTTGACGTTTTTGCCGCAGTCAACAATGGTTGTGATACCGTATATGCAGCTGCTTTTTTTTGAGTTTGTTGCCAATCGGATCCAATGTTTGTGGAGGCTGGCCTATATATATATATATATATATATATATATATATATATATATATATATATATATATAGTGTGTGTGTGTGTGTTTGTGTGTTTTATGTATAAACTAAAAATTGCATAAAGCGGCAAATGCAGTACACCGAGTAGACTGGTTTCAAAGTTTTTGGCCACTGACTGAGCACCTTCTAGAAGTGACGCGATTAGTTTCGATGACGACTGGTGTATAATGACAGATCAAAGATGACCACTTGGAACTTTATGTGGAAAGCGGCGCCAAATTGGCTCTACCTGTAGAAAATGTTCACCCACAAGCATAGGGTGGTATAAATGACTAAAAATTGCACGAGATGCGCGACTTCGGTGACGCAATATGCCAGTTGCAAGTCTCCGAAGCATATAGCGAACAGTTACAGCCCCGGTCGCGACAGCCCTAGCAAGTACAGGATGTGTGCACGATAAAGACTAAATCGGATCAATTGAAGCATTTGCACATGACAACACACAATTAAATACAAACACCCAAACAACTACTACAAATAGACACAAATGAGGCGTAAATTCAGGCTATTTTCAAGTCACCCAACCACATAACAACCCATGAAATCCATAATATTCAATGGCTTTTTATAAATGTATATTATACAGTGGGCCTTATAAAGTATATATATATATATATATATACATATATATATATATATATATATATATATATATATATATATATATATATATCTATTTAAATTAAATATTGCGTAATATATTAAGTGCAACATATCTCCTAGGCCGATGTCCTGTTGACCGGACACTTAGAAAAACCAGAAATTATGCTTCTGCGAAACCAATGCGCAAAAATATGGTGTCATACTAACTTGCGTATAATAGAACAATCATTGCTTGCGTGGGTAGTGATTAATGGCTCAATCTTTGTATCAGGCGTGTCTACGTGAGTATTTCTTTTAACCTAAATTTTCACCTAACGAAATTCGATTTCTCACTGCAAGTTATTTACCCAGCCAACTGCGGAAGTGATATTGAATCGAGTAAGATAAGCGATGTCAATCTGTGTTAGCAGCTTTCATGCGAAGGGACGAACGATTTGTTGACTAGGAAGCCAACGCAGTTTCCCCAATACATATCTAATGGTAGCATTTTATATGCGAAATTTTCACGGCACAAAGACTGATCCCACGTGGGCAACTGCAGAGGCAATAGGTAAAAGGAAAGCTCAGTTGGCCGACGTCATTAATTGCATTAGGTATTCATGCATACTTTTCTACAGTACCACAGGTAAATTATCGATTGGGAGTTATTGTCACTTCCATAGTTTTGAGCTTAAGGTGAAAAAACATAAGCCTTTACATAGATTAGCCAATTAAATAAAGAATAATTTCCGTTTTAATAATATACCTTTTGCTAATCTAAGGGAATTCATTGAAAAAGCATACATAAATTGAGTTTTAAACCCATTGTGTTACTCGGACGCATTGGTTGTATAGTCATTATTTTTTTTAAAACAGCCGTTCTTCTTTTGGAAAAATAAATACATTCGAGCTCTTGTAATTGAGAGACTTCTGTTAAATAATTCTGCAAAAACGCAGAAAATCAGAGCACATTGTTAAAATTGTAGACTAATTATAACATGGTTGCGGTCTTGATATAAACACCTGACCCATTAATTACTTACATATGTCAGTATAAACTAAGAATTGTATAGTGCAGAAAAGGCAATTCATCCAGTAGACCGGTTTCGTACTTATTGGGAACTCATCAAGTACTGGCCAGAATTTGCCGCGCAACCAATGTTCGTTTATTTATAACATGCTTTGTGTTTTATGGAGCCAAGAACGAACTTTTATTTGTACACCTCATCTAAACTGACCCACACATGACTACATGTAGTGGTTTTACTGACATTACCCAAGAAAACTGCTCCTTTATTATGCAGGACATTCAAGTTAACAAATTCGAACCATTTGAATGTGATGACTAGGTCGTCTGCGTCTACAGTTTCATGATGCCAACTGAAGCCAGTCTCATTAATGTAAAGCCAAGCGTTATTTCAATGTTTTTTTCAGACCAGATTCATGCCATAAACCTCGGTGTTGTTGATCGCACAATGCCTCAAAGATTTGTTGAATGTGTCCAATATTGTCGGAACCTAACCTGCATCACGCATGTTCGCCGGTGTGTCCCAACGGTAGCACTTCACCTGCGAAAACTCCCCAACACAGTGCTGGATTGTCCATATTGGCTGCTACTGGCAAGTTCATTTGTCAAAAACACCAAACGACACAAGGCTTTCATCAAAAAGACGTTTTACCCAATTGCAGAGATAAACCTCTCGTAATCGGTTGTTAATAATTTATCCCATATGCGTGTTGTTTTAATGTATTAAAACTGAAACTCTTCTTTGAAAATTAGCAATTTATTAATTGAAGTATTTGCGAGTTTGGCCTATGACAAGAAAGAGCTACCTAGTTTATTTCCAAATTTCACTGTTATACGTCAGTGAAATAACAGCTTTTCAATGCGGATGTAATGCTGTTGGACAGTAGTGATACATGTACTAGAATATTTAGTTCGTTAGATCAAATATTCGCGTAATAAAATTCATGTCAAAATCCGTTCATTATCCAAGCATACAGTCTAAACAATACTTTGAAAGAAAAATTACAAAAAACAAATTCATCTTGAGTCGACTTTAGCCAAGCAAGATATTGCAATCGCAAAACTACGCTCATGAAATAATAACTGTTTATCGAAAGAAAATATCAAGTGCATCACATCAATGCACATCGATTAACTGCTGTCTAATTAATATTTATGTCCTTCATTAGTCAAGAACACAACACGCAATATTTAAATAGGTGTCAGCAAAGGCAACTGAACACAGCATTAATTAATGCAAGATATAAAATTGAATATATATATATATATATATATATATATATATATAAGAGAGAGAGAGAGAGAGAGAGATAAGGGGCATATTTGCTACCATTAGAATGCATTTTGATAAAGTTTTCGCATGCAACAAGAAAATATTTTCGAAATTTAATCAACTAAAATAGCACCAAACAAGTATACAAATGTATATTCAATATATATATATATATATATATATATATATATATATATATATATATATATATATATATATATATTAGTCCATATGTTACGATTTTGAATATATATGTAATCATAAAACTTATACGAAAACCAATATGCCATAAAACTTCATTACTCAAGGTGGCAAGGTGTCAGTTCTAACATTACTGATTGGGGACGGCGAGTCAGAACCTTAGGCCGAATAAGCTCTACTTAAAGACAAAGCTAGCCAATAATAAATAAAATAAATCAATAAGTTTTTATATGACTGAAAACTGCATGCAACGAGCAGCCATGAATTGTAGCCGGAATTATTGTGGCCAGAAATCAAACTTGGAGAGCGTAGGCTTCGCCTTGCAACTCATGCCATACACTACAGTCTCACATTCAGCTTTCAATCCTTTACTGACTTGCACCATTTCTCATGCAATTGCCAATAATGACGCAACTGTTCTAGTTTACGAGTTGCATTTGCTACCATAGTCAATAGTTAGTTTTAACAGAATCAAATCATAACATTAAATTTTAACACAATATGGCATGGAGTCTGTCTTAGATCAGACGTGGCAAGTTGATACCTATATGTTAGCAGTGCTGAACATGAAACAAAGTCTGGCCATATGAGATAGGTTGGCAGATAACTGAAAACTGCATACAATGCGCGAGATGATGAGTTGTACAATTTAATCAAATGCTTGCTTGTACAATTCTAGCTAGCAGCAATTCTTTCAAACAATGATAAGTTCACATAAGTATGAAACTGGTCTAGAAAATGAATTCATTTGCAATCTTACATAGTTTAGTTTGTACCGACAGTATACATGCACTAATTTCATGTCACTTTCGCAAATTCTATAAATATATAAATTGTATAAATGTAAGTGTGTGTGTGTGTTTCCATTTTGATCATTCGATATCCGAGTGATTTACCATAAAGCAAAAAGAACAGCGAATACCAGGACAAATTGCATAATAACTCCACGTTACAACATTGCACGTTCGATAAGCACAATTAGAAGTAAATAAAACAGCAATGTGCGTAACTCATACTGTAGCCTTCATCAGAAAGAAATTAGCGATCACACAGCTAAAAAGCTAAATACTTACCATGTGAACTACCGCATTTATTAATAGATCTTATAGAATAAATTAGAACACTGCTAACTGAACGTTGAATTTAATTCAGTTATGCATAACACACTAGCTGTAGTTTAGGTGAATGTCACTGTCGGGCTTCGTGAAAAAATTAAATTAATTTGACAGGTTCTATTAATTTACACCTTTCCCAACAAGATTAGGTCACAGAAATCCAGAATACAACGCATACGTCGATAAATTGCAATTACTAAGCAGTCACGAACAAACAGCTAATGTTCGTGACTGCAAAGAAATTGTGCAGCCGACATTTCCAGTCACGTACAATTTATGCGAGACTACTAGATGTGAGAGCCGCATATCTAATTTTGCTTTCCATATATATGCAATGCGGTTTGATCCTCGATAGTCAGTTTGCCGTCGTACTCTGATGATGATCATGGAAGATCGAAACGTGTCAGTGCGTTGTGACTGGCGGTAGATTTGTTATGTTTTTCGACGACTGGTTAAATACAATGGGATTGTTATTTACTTCAAGCTCGCAAACTTGATTTAAAGAATTGTCACCACCACACGCGCAATCAATTAGTTTAATTGCGTATTAGTTGTTGAAAATCTATGTTGGTCATGAATATCAAACGATTGTGGTGGAATGGGTGTAGGCGACTAAGGTACTACACTTTCAATGACCAAGTTCCACTAACATACAACAAAACTGTACGTATATGTGCATTGTACACACGACCCTTGAGACAGTGTGTTCAGCCCACCTATCACGAAGACATATTTTATCTGTTTTTATATTTTTGTCTCAAAAGTTTATTGTTTCGATCAATTTTACTTGCTTATGCCTGTTGCGCGAACAGGTTGGAACAAATATCGTATATTACCTAATGTGAATTCTTCTAGGATCTCTTCAGACTTTTTGATCCAAAATGATTTTAGATCAACTTTTAAACGGTGTTTACCTAGCTATAAGAGTATTGATATAAGCCGAGCTAGCAGTAATTTTTGCGCCTAGTTTCGAGAATCACCTCAAACATTTCAGAAATCCAATAAGCCTATAACGGTACAGTAGTACCTGCATTGAGCTTAAGGGGTCTTATCTTCGTCCACAGTAAGTTCGAATTTTTACTATCCTCATCATGGTGGTAGTGAAAATGATGCTGATGATGATGATGATGATGATGATGTAAGTACGTATACTGCATTTTTGCCTCTTATTGTACAAATATTTTCATTGCCATGCAGATTTCTAAGCCTAATACGAAACGGTGTGGTTAGAATTATTATATTTTAACTGTCTGGACTAATAATTTAAAAAAAACTAAACTGGCTGAATAGGTAGAAGCAATCGCATCAGGAAAGAAACAAAATTTCGCCAGCCTAATCACACAACATGTAAGAAAAAATTGACGATCAACGAAAAAATTTGTGAGCATAATAATTTTATTGCCGATAAATTTTGTCAACTTAATCGGTGGCCAGAACAATTTCAAAACAAATGCCTTCGTCTTCTTGCTTATTATCTAAATTTGAGGCCAAGAACTATCGAATGGCCACATTCATAGTTGACTTGAATACAGGACAAAAGTCCACGCAGAATTGCACCAATAAAAATGACACAAATTCAGTAAAATTATGGAGACAGAAGCTAATAAGAAATATTGATTGCTTGTAATTCGTTTTACTAAAGGTACGCACTTTTTAAGAGCAAACTCCCAGAAATACTTGATTAGAATTAAAGCGTTTGTGTCTAGTCAAATTTAGCTTTTTGATACCTCTTGGAAAACTCAGTCAAAATATTATTGACAAAGATGACAAACTAACTGAAAAATTAGGGATAATTGAGTGTAGTTGGGCTGAAGCGATTATAGAAAAATATGAGGGGATCTGCATAAATGACCCAACTAATATGGGTGATCAGAGCATACTAGAATCGGTCCTGAAAATGAAACGCGTCATAACAGAAATTGTGCAACGCCAATCTAGAACGACCTTGAGAGCTATAATTACAGATTTTAATCGTACCTATTAAACTTCAAAATGCCGCAGGTCCCGATCTAAAAGAACCTAGGCAACCTATCACGGAAAAGTCGATGAGCTTTAAAACAATTCAAGTGCTGCCATTTTCTTAGAACATGTCTAACTCGTCACTCGGTGGATATCTCAACTTTAGCACAAAAGATCGATCCTATTATGCAGAGCAAAAGAGAAAGTTATTTATGGAGTTAGCGTAACGAACAAGACATCAATGGGGTAAACTTTATCTCACATATTGAGTGAAGTATCGTCCAGCGTCATGACGGCGCGGTTACTTGGATTAGTATCCATCATCATAAACAACATTAGATCAGCGTAATTATACTCAAGCTCCACTGCCACATCGGCATGTAGGGTATCCCATTCGTAGTTATGTATGGGCTGTAACAAACACTCGATGGTACATTTCTAGTGAAAAATATAGTACTCCTACAAGTAGCACAGTTGAGATCTTTTTTGTTGAATCAACTACTAATCATAATATTTTATAAAAGTACAATATATATGGAAAAATATAAAATTCGGTAGACTAGTTATTCAATTCTACAAAATGAAATAACTATTTTCGCTCGAAGACACATATTATGCTTTTGTATTCCTCCTTAGTCTTGCTTTTAATCTTATAATTAGTAATCCTCACTTTCAGCACCTAAACCGTAAATTAAAGTTAATTCATCTCCCTTTATTCAGCATACATTTTCAATCATGCCACTAAAATAATCTATTTTCCATTTAACTTGTCTATAAATTATTGTCAGTCGACTGTACAGCAAATCCATAGAAAATATAAGTATATATTTGTTGTGCCATCATTGTGCCAAATCAACGTTACTTTGCTTAGAAATATAATAAGTACTACAACAAGATTCTAATTAAAAATTATAAGTAAATGGAATAAAACACATAAATAACATAATTCTTCTGTTTAATGTATATGTTAAAAAAACATAATCTTCATCAGCCCAATGTACCCATTCTTTACAATTGCATAAAAATGTAAACCTTCAATTCCTATTTATAAATGGGATATAGATCAATTTCGACCGAAACGTTCTAAACGTGAAACAAACAAACGATAAAGATTAAAGAACAATGTATTTATGAGACAGACCAAGATGGAAACCCTTGCCTAAGCAACACAGAAAACATAACTTTTTAAGTGTAATTGGTCTAATCTGGCATACTAAGTTGTTCTTTCCGTGGAGAAGTTCACTACAGATACACAAAAGGGGTGAACTTTTTCTACCAATATTTCAAATCATGATTGCATTTGAACACGCAAATACCGTATAACTAAATCCACAGAAATACGACACACCAGCGAAGCCGCTTAAATCTCCATAATGTATTTAAACTATTTCAAGTATATTAAAAGGCGAGGCAACATCAGAGTAGCAGCTCCCTAATATATTTCCTTTTACAACTTCGTAGCACTATCTAAACAGCACAGTTATTGAGAGGTTGAATGTATAAAAAATCTGAAAAAGAGCGCCGGTTAACTAAATTTGGTGTCATATGATGCAGTTCTCAACCGACAACAAGGAGATGAACCGTCTCTTTATTAGCCAACAAAAAACAGCTACAGACAACTACATTCATATTGGATATTATGAAACCAAATCGTCTGTCTGGATGGGGTCAAATGCCTATCGTAGTTTTTAATTGGAAACCCCCCGGCGATATGTTATCAAATCGAGTTCAGTGGTGATCTCTCTGTAGATGTCTAGCACAATCATCTTCTTAAATTTCTATATCTGTTCTGTTTTATAAAGCGATGAAATGAAAACACAAGAAAGCTACATTCACGGTGTCGTCTTGACATGAAGTTCGTTTTGCCGAGATTGCGTTGTACACAGATCTGGGTTGCATCATGTATGTGTGTTACTGAGGTACGTATCTATGTTCGAACTAGAAGCTAGCCTTCATAAGCCACTTTCTCTTAAGAGTTTTTTTATTATTTTTGTTTTTGCTTTTAGAACTAGTTTTATTTTATTTTGTTTATAAATATATACCAGTGAAACTTCAGCTATTGCTATCTGTTCAATGACTGTTTAAATGCAATGGGATAGGTATTTACTTCAAGCTCGCAATATTGATTCAAATAACATTTGCATCCTTTGGGATGTAAGCTTTGATGAAATTCATAGATCTATTCCCAAGATCAAATATAAAAAATAATACAAATTGCCAGAAGTGCAAATCAAAAGAACCAGACAATAAATCAGTTTGCTTAAACATTCAATTTAAGGAGGACGCTGTCTAGCAAAACGCAGAAGAAAGTTAAATCATCTTTAACACAAATTAAATTTAGCTAAATAATTGATTTTGTTGAAGGTAAAACAATTGCTTCGACCAGCAATTAAAGACAGGCAGACTTTAATGTCGACCTCAAACATAGTTTATCAACATACATACGTAAGTTGAAGATAAGCTTACGTAGGCCGATCGACCAGTTTAAAGGCCTATGTCAATTCATGTGCCGAATACACGTACGCACAACACATCGTTGAGGCCTCGCACCTATGTTTTACGGTAGCGAGTTTTAAGATAACTACCAAATGCAATAACATAAATGAGTTAGCAAAAAATGAAGCGCTGTGGACAAACTGCTGCATGACTTATGCAAGGAAAGAAAGCATGTTCGGACATTGAGCCTGAACTGGATATCATGCACACACTTTTTTGTCCTTTCTTCATTTCATATATATACACACTCTCTTTTAATTTTTTTTGTTTTTTTGCCATTATATATATATTCACTTGTAAATACCTGATAATATATAGAGATAGAATCAGGCCCGTAACTGAAAATTTTATTTCATTTTATTAAAGCTCGTATTCAACAAGAATATTTCAAGAAAATAAACAAGCTCATGACGTCCAGATGCAGAGCCAATAATGTTATTTTGACGAGATCATTATCTTCAATTCATTAAACAACCGAGGTTTCCAGGACATTTGGTGCTCAGTTTCCACAAGTTTAAACTACGATTGAAGCGAAGAAATCTAGCAAAGTTTGTTTATTCCAGAACTTAACAGATAAATGAAGATGAAGCGATGTTGCAGGCAAGATTCGTGCGTGTATCTTTTGCATTGGATGAGTGAAGTCATTTTGCAAGAATAAAATTTATGATGTTTTGCGAGCTATTTTGAAGAAAGACTAAACATGAATGAAGAAATTAGAAAACTATATGGAACTTGCATACCGACTAATATTGATAAATTTGTGCTTAACCTATCACAAATAAAAATAGAACGGATAAAAGTGAAAGTGCTATCGATTGGACGAAATTCTGCGATTCGCTCATTAGATAAGCGCGATATTGATACTGAGACATTCTAATTGCTACTTGAACGAACTGCCGACTTACAATCAACAAGAACTGAGTGTGAAACATGGTTAAGGCGAATTTGAATAATCAGGGTTCACATATGAAAACTTGTAAGTGCGCAAAACAGCATGCATTGACAGAGTAACATATAAATGCACTTAAATTTATCAGCAGAAATCCAAACATCCATATACTAAAGAATTGAGAAATGCAAAGGTGTTGTTAAAATACACAAATCAGACTATGTACAGAGGATGGAGAACTTGTTGCGTGAAAATACAAAATTTATACTTCTAGAGGCTACATCAGATGAAATAGACAACGTTGAGCGGAAAGTAATCAATGAAATTAAAAGCTTAGCCGATGCACAGAAGTTCAAACCAGTTGGAGCATCTACACCAATAATGTACGTGCTATCAAAAACAAAAGCAAATACATGTCCTATAAGACCGATATTATCAACTGTCACTTCACCACTCCATGCATCGAATAAATGGTTAGTACGTATACTGGAGCTATTATGTAGACCACCTTGTGATTACTCGGTTGACGATTCCAATGAGTTTGTCAACAGAATTCAAGATATAAACGTTAAAAACCACATTATGGTGTCTTTTTATGCGACGTCTCCGTTTACATATGTTCCAAATGAAGAAACAATTGACATTATAGTTAAATCGGTGGACAAAATCTTATTACAATCTCCACTGCCAGGTCATAATTTACGCAAACTATGCACGAAATATGTACAGTTTCTGCAGCATCTGTTATGAAACTAAAAGAATATAAGCTGGCTTTTTTTTACTTCGCAGGGTTTGTTGTAAGCCCCACAGCGGAAGAGGATCAATACTGGCTTAATGTTGATAATTAGTTGGAAGCAGCGTCGAAGCGTAACGATTAGTTCGAATTGTGTGCTGAGATCAGAATTATTAGCAATGGCCTAACTGTCAAGGTAGTAAAGACACCTCCGGTTTTTTGAAAAGCAGCTCGTCCGCAACTACCAAAATCGCCTCGTTAATGCATATATTGCAAATGGCGTGTTAGGCGATGACACGACTTGATGGTTTAATCAAAGAACGCAAACCGAAACTGTTGATAAATTGGAGGAAACTTGCAATTTCATGAAGGGCCGCCAAGTCACTATCCTTCCTTTTGAATTTGTCAAGTCCAATAGACCACAGATTAATAAGGTCCAGCCCAAACTTAAAGTCGCAGTCTTAAAAAAGTAATCCGTCCAAAATGAGTGAAAGAGTGCCGTTTTTTGTCCATCAACAAAAAATTTAACATTAGTACTCTCCCCAACTACCGTAGTATTAAGTATTTATTAGGTGTTGCGAACCTAGTAACAAATTAGTTCAGTTGTGATCAGAAGGATAAACCAAAGACAGCATAAACGGAAAGTATAATCTCATGCACATTCGTTTCGTGCTTACTGGCGACTCATCAGTAGGAGCCGGTATTACGCCCTTAACCACTATATATTTGGGTGAGGAATGTTGGATAATAGGACGGTACAATCTCCTACATTTCACATTCATCACCAAAATATATAGTGGTTAAATGGCATAATACCGGTTCCTACTGATGAGTCGCCAATAAGCACGAAACGAATGTATATGAGATTATACTTGTCGTTCATGCTGTCTTTGGTTTATCCTTATGGACAGAACTGAACTAATTTGTTAGTAGGTTCGCAACACCTAATACATACTTACATATATATTAGCTCTCCGCAACAAACAGTATTTACCGTAGTATTAATTAACAAATCATTTTTTGCGCGTAGAATCAGTTTTGTCTGTGCTTTTTCAAAGGTGGCACTGATATTATTCTCATAAGAAATCACGAATAGTAAGAAAAGTGAATGAGGTGACCCTAGACAGGATTCTGTGCGATGATGCAATGTGTGAACAAAATTCATCCACTCCGTCACGCTCTTTTGCTACTGGTATCAGCAGACAATCATCGTTGCATTTTAGACTACTGAGCTACTTTTAAAATTCTGTCTACATTTAAATATTTATAAGGGCTATCCATAATGATGTCGTCTTTGTACAAATTTTTCGATTACTTGAAGCCAGTTATAACAGTTCAATGGCCAGTATACGCACTAGCAGTAGTTCTAAATCGTTTACGATTGGTTACCGCATTCGACATGGATGTGTAATTGCAACCGTCTTGCCAAATTATTTTTCGATGCATGTTTTTTTCTCATGCTATCGCTGTAGCACTCGAAGTGAAGATATGTGGTGGAGACTGGCTTGCCGAAATCTAATATTCCGGCAATATATTTTCCATTAGAGTAAAGAAAAATTAAGTCCAGAGACATTAACAGCGATCAACTAGTGCCCAACCTGTAATGTCTGAGTCTACATGCCTTTAGAATGATCGTTATGGCCAGGTTCGATTCGGAGACTATGATCGCGCTAAACAGCGTCATTTCAGCAGCCGTCAACAGTTGAGTCCATATGAGACGCTTGATGACAAAAGACAGATTGGCTTCTGCCAAAATTTCCACGTGTTTTAGCCTTGTTGCCGCTGCGTTGTAGAAAATTTAGCAACACCCCTGGAATCGCAAACTATTTCACTAAGCAAAGGGAACATGGCCTTCAAAACGTTTATACTTTCGGTTCTTTTTTATCTTGCCAAGCCAAGTGGGATGATTGGCTGTAGCTGCCAACGCCTGAACAGCGTAGTTTAGGTAAATGCCAGCCAGCCGTCAGAAGACACTAATCAATTATGAGATGTACAAGCCGACCAGTTTTGTAGCCGATGTTTATATACTATCTTTAATTAACATTGTTACGAAACTCCATTCGACTTAGCTTTGATTCTGCTCAAAGAAGTCATATAAACACCCTCTGCCAGGCTACTGAGGCCGGCACGGCGGATAACTGGAACCAACGAAAAGACAGACCTGCAATCTCCTGTCCAAGCCCTACCGAAACCCCATTGATCAAAGAAATCTATACGCGGCATAAATCTGCGTCAGTCTTGCGACAAACAATGTAAAGTGTAGCGGCTCCTATGACGAACACTGCGCGGGGGATCTACATCTCCGTTCATGTGTGCATGCATATATTTACAAAAATAGCAACTTCGGGTAAAAAATCCAATAAAGCGTAGAGGTTCACACAGTTAAACGCATGCTTGATGATACATACAACTATTACAAATATAGCATACGCATAACAAGGATGTAGGTTTCTTGCAGTGTGTTCCAGAACAGCTCATGTTGATATAACATAACCAATCAGATTTGTTCATTGGGGTGCATTTAAACGATATATTCCAACAGATTTTCACATATTTAAGCATATTATATTTATTGAGAGCAGGATGCGATTTCATAACAATTAGTGATGAGATACTTATTCACTTAGGTAATCATTGATTGCGCCGGCCGTAAAAATGATTTAAATTTAACTTGCAGACTTGACATAAATAACAATAAAGTCAAATTTATCCAGTCGCACACTATTGCAAAACAGCTGTCAGCTGCAATCAATGATTGTTTTAGGTAATCAGCAGCCACTAGTCTGCAAACTCATGGTCATTTTCTATATCATTGGACTGTTTGTTATTTAAACCTACAAAGCTGGTAGAGTATGTAATAGATTATACCATTGAACGACAAATTTAAAAAAATCTATTTATTCATCTTCATATGTGATTCAAGTCATTCACGAAATGTTTCACAGTTATCCTCTGAGTAGGACGTAGAAGCAGCCTTCATAAATATTAAATATGTCAATGCATTGAATACTAATTAAATAAGCAGACAGCTTTCAGGAACGCATATTCTTCTGCCAGGCCATCTGTAACTACAATCAATATCGCGCCAAAGAGCATCTGTAATACTATGAATGGAAAACTGTAAAGGGTTTCAGCTCACGTTTGATGATGAAAACATTAATCACAATCACAAAAATTAAGAGACGATCATATCTATTCAGCCGCTCTTTGATGAATCCTGACCATTGAATGTTGGTTTGGAATGGCGATTGCGTTGGCTGAAAAAAATTGAGAAAGCCAGACTAACGAGATTGCTCCGATTTATGTGGGGAACCAAGGAAGTAATAGACTAGCAATATTTTGCCAGGATACTCTTTTCTCGAAATCGGCCTTTCGATCACATCGAATCGTACTTTTGCTAACTACGAATAACTTGAATGAGCAGGCCTGATTGGTTCTTATTGGCAGAAACTCTTCTGGAACCCAGCTTTCGGGAAAATATATATCTTTGCTCGTGTGTGTACACTTGTATGCATAAAAAAGACAAAATGCAAACATAACCCTAGGTCTAAGACTTGCACACAACGACCTTAAGTAGAGCCAGGGTTTAAAGTTTGAAAATAGTCTCCAACGTGGACTGAGGCTAGTTCATGCTAAACCCGCAATCGATGATAACAATTCCCGGAACTATGTGAAGTTCTAAACTTGTTTCGAGTGGTAAAACTGCGACATTTAATTACAAAACACATTCAAATCGTTGTCAGGACGACTAAATAAGGCCTATGCGCCTTGAAACCGTAAATTATTACAATTTCGCGCCACAAAAGATAAATGCCATCGGCGAAATTGGAAAAAAGACTACCAACATTAATATACAAATAAAGACGTCTAAAACTGTAAAAAATAATATTTTCAATCTATGCATACAAAAAATATTTCTCTTGTAAATAAAATAAAGATTAACAAGAACCGATTGTCAGAAATCTATAGAATTTTTCAAAAAAGGCTCTTGCTTAAAATCTCAAGTAAATCAGTATGTAGGCTAAATGTGGCTATGTATTAAATTATAAATGTTAGCGTATTATGTCAAAATTGAGATTTCAGATAAAGCTCAACTAGTTATTGACGAAAGAAAACTTACATGTGTATCAGCCGAGTTTGGGGATTCATTATCATTTGTAAAATTGCGATTATTAGTAGAGGAAAAGCCCAAATTCACACCTGCACTAGGTGCATTTTGCAAGCATGTCTTTCGTCGCTTATCTGATTTTCTGTAGAGGATTATTTCCTATTTTATATAACAAAACAAATAAAATCAATAATTAATTTTAGACAATTGATTACTCTGGATTGAATAATACCACTCAAGCTGAAATGTTTACGATAGTTTGTAGGTGAGGACAGCAAAGCAAATTAAGTAATCATACACGGCATAAAACTATTAGAAATTAGTAGCTCTTCAATTCCGCATAATCCTAAATAAAATTCAAAAATAAACAAATATATTCATGGACACAAATAGTCATAAATAAGCCAACGCACGAACAGGACCTTCTGACTCATCCACCAGACACATACTGGGAAAGTTTGGTCTAGGTGAGCGCTGCGAGAACGGAGAGCGACTTATCAGCTTTGCAGAAGTCAACCATATGTGCGTTACCAATACGCGTTTCCAACACCCTCGGAAGCATTTGCTCACCTGGTATTCAAACGATGGTCACACAGCCAATCAGATCGACTACATTCTGGTACGGTCGCGTTGGATGTCTTCTGTCGAAGATTGCAGGTCATACCGAGGAGCTGAAACTGGCAACCGAGGAGGGTCCGACCACACTCTAGTACGTGCCAAATTGAGGCTCCATCTCAAGTCCCGACGGCGCCGTCAAACCTACAAAACGCCTGAATGTTGCATGCTCAACGGACCCATCCCGTTGTACAGCGCTATCTGCCTCAATCACTGCAAAGTTGACTGCCGCTGACGGTGGAACCCATGCCGTAGTTAAAACCAATGTGGAGCATCAACGGAATAACTCCCGAAACTCTCTACGCATCAGTCAAGCTGCAGCTTGAAAGCGCTCGGAACCATCAAAAGTCACCATAAAGACTGGATCTCGAACGCACGATGCGGGCGTTACAAAAGTAAAGAGATGCTCGATGAATAACGCGCCTAATTAACTCGCCACCTGAGATCGTGAAAATCCACGAGGTCTGCTTTCGGGCTGACCGTGAGCAGTACTAAGGATGAAATGGCTTCCGCCGGCAGGAATCGGCTGGAAACGTCGGTGTGTTTTTCGAAGGGTCTCTTCCGTCTTATACGTAAAGCATCCGGTAAGCGCAATGCAGAGACAATTCTACGCAGCGCATGCAGAGAGCTTGATTTCTGACGTCAATGGCAAAATCGCAAGATGGGTTGAACATTTTTCGCAGTTATTGAACCGCACCACACGTGCAGCCGCTCTCCCCACTACCACCAACCACCTGCAACATCTACACCCAGCTACGATGTGGACTGCTGCTTCCCCAACTGAGGTTGAGATCCACTATGACCTCATCCAGCGCATGAAGAGCAAGAACCCCCGGTGAAGATGGAATTCTTGCAGAGATCTACAAGGCCTGTCATAGGCGCACTACTGCCATCAATCCATCGACTGATTCTCTCTTCTATCTACGGGAACAAGAAGCATGCCCGTCAGACTTCGGAATGTCAATCCTGCTACCGTTTCCCAAAAAGGGTGATAGATCAAGGTGCGAAAACTACCGTGGTATCAGTCTTCTCAACACCGTATCCACAGCTGCTGACGTCGATTCTATTGAGACCAGCTTCTGCAACTGAGCGGCATATCCCGTACTCCGTCCCAAATCAGGGTGGATTCCGCCCAGGCAAAGGCTGTGTTGATCAGATCTTTACAATACGGCGCGAGTTTTGGAACATCTGCAACGTAATTTCAACTACCACACCGTCACTTGTTTTATTGACTTCCGAGCTGCTTTTGACTCTGTTGATCGTGACTCCCTATGGAACATCACTGCTGCTCTCAGACGTTGTATGCCCACTAAACTCGTCAATCTGACTGGCAAGGCCTACTATGCAGCCACCACAAGCCAGAGTACGTGTTTAGCGGAGAAGAATCAGATGAATTCAGTCTGCACACAGGGGTTCGACAAGGATGTCCCTTGTCACCCATATTGTTCAATTATGTGGTTGACTGGATTTCTGAGCAACGCGCTAACTGAGTTATTCCGAGGCGCTCAGAAGTATCAAATGAATCCCATGGCTGACGGATGTTGATTACGCAGACGATGTTGTTCTTGCTGACAGCTTTAGGTAGCACAGTAAAGCTGTTTTGGATCAAGTGGCCCAGTTTTCATCAGCTGTTGGTCTGGAAATCAATGCCGACAAACGTAGAAAGCCTTCGCCATCGGTGTATCTTCATCTGATGAGAGCAGCTCACGGTGTACGTACAGTGCCCAATCTGAGCATAGTCGACGATTTTACGTACCTTGGCTCAAAAAACTTTCCACCATGCTCAAGCAAAGAATGAAGTCCGAACACGCGATCGACCGTGCCAGACTTGCTTTCTTACAATTGAAGAACTCACTTTGGGAAGAAGTGAAAACAGCCTCAAAACGAAAATCCGAGTCTACCAGGTTACTGTTCGCCCTGTGCTACTGTATGGCTGTGAGACTTGGCCATTACGTTCTGAGGACTCCAAAAAAGCTCAGTATGCCTCGACTCATTGGTGCCTTAGGTACATCACAAAGACAAAAATGGATGTGATCCGAGTGTCAGAACTATCTCGTTCGTCACCAATGCGGTGACATCATGCAAACGCTATCCGTCTGGATCCAACATCGTCGACTTCAATGGTTCGGGCACGTACTAGCGCAAACCCGAAGACAAAACTGGTACGGCAGGTGATGAACCCAGGTCAATGTGCAAACTGGCGCCGCTGCCGAGGCGGATGGTCTGAAGACATGGCTTGCAACAATCAAATCGGACATGGAGCTCCTAGGTTGATGCAATGTTTATGGTCCGCGCCTACTGGGAGCGTCATTGGCCCTCTTTATGTCCGAAATGGCTGCCAACCGCCTGGCATGGAGAGGTTTAATCCGATATCAATGGAGCCATATCCCTTAAAAAAGGAGCCACGGGGTAAGTAAAGTAAAGTATAAATAAGCCGAACTCTATGTTTCTCGCACAGTAGATCGCACAAGAATTATAAGGCATAAATAACCGGGTCTCTTTACAGAATTCTTTTAAGCATCCCGGAGGCCTATCCATCTTAGTTCCTCTTATTTAGCCAGAGTATACAAAAGAGTGATCAATTAAGCGATATCCAGAACAAAAGTCTAGCCACGAGTATTGGTTTAATTTCTGGAGTTCAAACAATCCAATGGAATTGCTTCGGTATTCTGACGAGCAGCATACATAGATGTTTATCCTAAGCCATGAATCAGCCGATATAGTTTTAGTTTTTTACCATAGGCGACGGTAAGGGATCATCGAAGAATAGCGCGGTATAACAGGTCTGTTTGTAATTTTCTGTTTTTAATACAAACCTCCTGACGAATATGGGAGTGCCCAAATCAAACTGAGTGATGGCATCGATTCCCAAAACAGAACAGGTTGTGGCATATGTAGTTTGTTATTTTCCATGGTTCTGCACCATAAAGGAGGGAACGAACGCAGAGTGGATGGAATAACTTGCCAACTATGACTGCAGCAATGCTAAAATACCACCGATCCCAACTTCAGAAAGTGGTGCAGATGGCATAAAAATACGGTATCCAAAAGATAGTTAAACACACATTTTTGAAAACTGAAACCCATTGCAAAAGGCTAAATTGCGAACGTAGGCCAATAAATCATTGTCAGTTTTCGAAAGTACAAAATATTACATATTGGAATAATCTTTATGAAGGATACGTTACAGCATCTTTTACACTAAAGTGCCGGATGCAAACGATTAGTCCAGAAAAATAAAACATTTGGTAGTATTGCTGGAGAGTGTACAAGGCACATGAATTTAAACTAGCCGAAAGTCCTGCCACAATTGGCCCAGCTCATTTTTATTGCTCCTCACGAGTTATACTGAGGCAAACAACAATGACAACTTATTATAAGGCACAAAGCAACCCGATTCCAAAATAGCAGAGTGGAATCGTAGCGACATGCTTCCAGTTATTTTGCAAGAATTCCCCTCTTCAAGCCATGTTAATAAGCAATCCGCGATTCAGTGTTCATTTGAATCCTACCCTTAATCATGAATTTAATGATGCGGCAGTAAACCATCAATTCCAAAATTTCCTGCAGCAACTGAAGTTTGTGGAGAAGACTGGCAGGCCAAGGCCAGTCTAATCAGCAATGGTAGCATAGACCTTGCAGGCACTAGTGGTTTACATATCAGATGATAACACCATGCAACCTAATTTTGTGCAATAATATGGTGATAGATAAAAAATGCAATAACGTAGCCCAATTTAAAATGGAGAGGTATTGCACACATGGTAGTCAAAGATCGGGAGTATGCGGAGAACTCGGCAAAGATTACGTTGCAGCAGGGTTAATCTATACTACATCATCATCATCATGCACAGTCATACAAAAGCCAAAAGTGACTAATGTTTCACTGTCGTAAGAAGCGAAAAAAATATAGATACAAAAATAGCGACAGAAATAATAATTTAGACATAAATTATTAGTGAGATTTACGATAGAGAGAGAAAGAGTATCTAGTTACCATGAGTATATTTATCAAAATAACTCACAAAATAGAGGCAAACCATGCAAAGTCAGCATTAGGGCAAGGCAACATCAGCAATAGAGCTTCCTTGCAGCTTTTACTGTATCACGTCATAAACATTGTTCATGATTGTATGTGAGCTGTAAAAGAATACTAGGTCGCTTATTCCTAATGAGGATGGTCAGTATTCGGTGTTTTCCTTCTTCTAGATAGTCTGCCAACCAAGGCTGATGGGCACTATCTGCCCAGATGCCGGAGGCCAAAGTTTCCTTCAACGGCCAAAACTTGCCATTCGCGTCTGACACACTTGCTCTCATTCTGTCTCTCCACATTTAATAATAAAAGTGACTGCACCGTTAGACCAAACTCGAGGCTTCACGTGAAACGGCAAGGTTCATGTTACAATTCCCGAGCTGACTAGCTTGTTCCCGCGGGTCATCAGGCCGGAATTTCTATGGCTACGGGTCATCTAATTTGCGGTTAATAATATGTAAAACACAACTGACAAGAATCAGTTCGCTACGTAGTCGACCGGAAATGTAAACAAATGGAATGTCATCATCAGTTCATTTCCTCAGGCAGGCAGCAAGAATATTGAGGAAACTCACACTTAATCTTGTTGGTGATAAATAATGGAAACGCTCAAAATTCCGTAATTACGGGGCATATTCTTCAGTGCCCTTATATCTTTATTGGTATGAAAAGTTTTAAAGACAATATCACAACAATAAAGCCCACTCCTTTGCTTCTTCCTCAACCTATTTCAATAAAAGATATTTTAAATGTCAACATCTGTTGAACCACCACAAGTTACTCAACAATCCTATAGCCGACCCGTTTTTGAAGTCTGACTTCTATACTGTAGATCAATTCCATTCTTCCCAGTTCCCATGAAGTCAAGACAAATATGTAACGACTGTAATACTAGGACTAATGGACACAATTTAGTTCGCTTACATACCTACATCATGTAATTATTCACAAAAATAATTCTCACCAAACGGCGTATTCATATAAAGCACGCGGATATCATTTTGGTAGTGAGCTAACAGTTCACATACAAGAAATAACAAAACAGTCGCCACGCCTCTCTCTTCCTACACCATTCTGACCATTTTGATTGCATAATTAATCAAGGATTTAATTAAATAAAAGTATAATCAATATATGCACAAAGTCCAAAGTTCAATTAGAAAACCCCAATGAAACAGCCTACAACGCTTACAACGTGTGTAATCTAAAGTAAAGAAAAAAATTATACATTAGCTAATGACCCCTGGGCTATCTAAAATCAGTAAAAATGTAAGCCTATAAAGTTATGTATATGTAGACCACAGTTCAACAAACAAACAGCTAAACACAACCATAGTGATGGTTAAAAACAGGCAGTTAGTCCACTATTTAACTGCACTACTATGTTCTGATTTACACAGGCAGTAAGTTCTGTCAAACTGCAATACAACAGGTATGAAGCTAAACTTTTTATAGATAAAGATTTGTTATGATTACTAATCCAACCGTGGCGATTTACCCCGCTGAATAAGAAATAATTTTAATTTCAGCGTTAATCTACAATATATAGACATTTTCAGATATACTAACATTATATTAAATACAATTATTGCAGCGTTTTGCTGAAACGATGTCCAAATGGTCTTCAGAATTGCTATGACTCCAATAGTTTTAATAGCATCAAGGTAATAACTGTTTTTAATATCTAAAGGAGACAGAGAGAGAGAAATCAGATATAGTAAAGAGATTAAACGAATAAATTTTTCTTCACTGCACGAAGACATACAAAAATGGCAGTGCGAGATTTTAACAATATTGCGCTTAGTTAGTAGGAAGCTCAAAATATTTTGTAGTGAAACTGGATATATGGCCTTTTCTGAAGTTGGTATTTTGATTGAAACCTTAAGTCAGTTAAATTTGTTTGATAGCGATAAATTTTCGAACTTGTCACATAATGTTTATGAGAAACCAACAGAAAATCGAGAATATCCTAACTGTATAGTAAATTCAATGATTCAATTAAGTTAAAAGATGATAAATCGTCACAGTGGCTAATAACAACGAGGGGACATCTTAGCATGTGATAAGAATGATAAAAACTGAGCTGAATTCGAAACCTTAGCCATACAGTGGGTTGACTTACAGTCGAAAACAAGGCACACCTTACATTTCTAAAAGAAATGCTTAAAGATAATAAAAAGTAGCTTTAAATCCATGCAAGTGTTCTGCGTTATGCTTGATAGATAAAGCGATGCATGTACAAAAGATGAGCAATATTTTAAATCTGACATTTGATGAAACACCACAATTATAGCACTCAGTGAATGTTGAAATAAACATACTAGTGCTAAATGGAATCATATATTAGGTAATTGCGATACAACTAAACCATTTCGATATTCATGTGTCTAGGCTTTGTGGGTGTTTGAAAACGCATAAAGTAGATCCATTCTCAACAGTGGAAGTCTTTGCAGAATGAAGTTTGTACGCATAGCATTAAAAGCGTGTATGTCTTTTAAAAGAAAGATTATGATTATAATGTTCAAGATTAGTTATTTTTACATTTGATGAAGCTTTACTAGCCCTTAATCGAGTTTGTTTGTAAGAATATTGATAGCACACAACAAATCGAGTTAAGCTCGAAAGAAATAAAATAACTTAAATAAAAAATATTTTTGCGAAACTGGACTAATGGAAATCACCTGATCTGCGTTTTGACTAACGCAGTTATTATCCCATTAGTTGTCTTTCTTCAACAAAACATTTAGACTGCCTTCATCATTTGGTCCATCCTCACCAGTTTTATAGTAAAAACTAATGAAGCAGGCGCGATATTTCCTCTGGCCACATTATCTAGTGAAAGATCAGTCTGAAGTATAAATAATACGGCCAGAGGAAATATCGCGCATGCTTCATTAGTTTATTTTGGTAAACTAGTGAGGATGGACCAACTAAGAAAGACTGCCGATAATGGCGGCCGACATATTTTGTTTGAGAAAGAAAACTGCTGGAATAATAACTACGTTAGTCAAAACGCAGATCAAGTAATAAACTTAAATAACTATTACACTCATGGTATAATAATGCAAAGTTCCTTTCTTAAGGGAAAATTCATAGACAGACTTAGTTCTAATCACCATCGTGACGCACAACAATACAAATCATTAGTAACCAACGTTTTGATGCTATATATCCATAAAAATAACAATAAATTATTCAATAATGACAAAATAATTTAAGCATAAAAATTATTATTAATATGAGTAAATTTTCCTACATAATACACAGAAGTGAGGCAAACTAAACCGGAAAACAACACAATTATAGCAAAGTCAGCTTTAAGGCAAGTCAACATCGGCAAACCTTGATCGCGGTTTTCACTATATCAGTTCATGAATACAACCAAACTTCGCAGCTAACCCTGCTCAGTTAAGAAAAGAAAGTTACGAAGACGATTCTACTAGAAGTTCGTAACAAGATAGCCATTAGGCTCAACTCAATGTCATATTAAGCAGGATATCTAATCAAGAACATTGATGCGCTTGTGGACCCTATACTGGCAGACGAGTGGGTCTTACACTACTCCCATATTAACCAATTCTTCAACGGCAGTTTTAGAACAAGATAATCAGTATCTATTGCGTAGCCTTAATAGACATATAAGATACAAAATTCAGGCAATTGATATACTTGTAAAGCGGCATTCAAGTATAATTTTTACTGCCAAATATGAACTTAATAAGCAAAACTCAAAATTTATAGTTTAGTAACACAATTCGAATCCCAAATGCTACAACCATTAAAGAACAGCTTTGGCCATAGTTAAATACGTGTAAGTAACTGCAATACTCTGATATCAGATAATTATCTAAGTCGGAAAAACATCATCATCATCACCAACGGCAATACAACAGCATTTAATAACTGAGGATTCCAGCCATATCATTCGGACAATGGGGAGAAAATACTGTCCTTAAGTCATGATCTCAAGCTTTCTAAACGAAAATGATGCATATAAACAACAAGCTTTAGTAGCATGCTCAAGGATGTTTAGTTACACAAATTCCGCAACCATCTATCACCGTGTCTTCTGGACCTAGGTGTGTGAAACGAAATAGGCGAAATAAATTTACCATTTGACCTAATAATTCTTTAAATAAAGTTTGCGAGCTTCAAGTAAGCACCAATCCCATTGTATTTAATCAGTGGTCGATAAACATAACAAAACTACTGCCAGTCGCAACACACTGACGCGTTTCGATCTTCCATGATCATCATCAGAGTACGACGGCAAACTGACTAGCGAGGATCAAACCGCATTGCATATATATGGAAAGTAAAATTAGATATGCGGCTCTCAACTCTAGTAGTCTTGCATAAATTGTACGAGACTGGAAATGTCGGCTGCACAATTTCTATGCAGTCACGAAAATTAACTGTTTGCAGCTTTCGCCACACACATATATATAATCAATGGGGTTGGTGTTTATTTCAGGCTCGCAAACTTGATTTTCAGAATTATTCCCACTACCCGCGCAATCAATTCTTGTTTAATTGTATTTTCTCTATAAATATCTAAATGGCGAACGCTACAGAAAGTTTGTGACTGCATAGAAATTGTGCAGCCGACATTTCCAGTCATGTACAATGTATGCGAATCTACTAGAGGTGAGAGCCGCCTATCTAATTCTGCTTTTCATATATATGCAATGCGGTTTGATCCTCACCAGACAGTTTGCCGTCTTACTCTGATGATGATCATTGAAGGTCGAAACGCGTCAGTGTGTACGACTGGCGGTAGTTTTGGTATGTTTTTCCATAACTGATTAAATAAAATGGAAATGGTGTTTAATTGAAGCTCGCAAACTTGATTTAAAGAATTGTTACCACCACCCACACAATCAATTATAGTTTAATTGACCTAATAATTGTGAAACTATTGGCAGGTGGCGAATGAATTTGACGCTAGAATGGCTTCCGAACCCTGAATATCCTGAGGTAAAGTGAAGCAAAGTGGTACAAACACCTTGTTCCGAATAACGGCCAGGTATTTTGTCTATTCTCTGTCGCGTAATAAATGTCGTTTAAATCAACCAATCTTTCCCTTCGGTTTTGTATGCATAAGGTCCCATTGAATGCAACATAGAAGACAGTACGTACACTGCCTAATCCGACTTAAGTTCTCTAACAAGGGCCTGATGATGATATGAGAAATTCCATATCGAAACTTTTCCAGTCAACGAAGATTAGACCGTACCTCATTTCCAGTGGTTAGTACAACAATGTTGAAGCCTTCTGAAGAAAGAGACGAATTCAAACCTAGCCAAAAAGAAGACAAAATCGATGCGAACTTGGAAATGGGGATCAGTGAGCTCTTTGCGAAATTGATAGTGCAAAGAGCCAACCCGCGAATGCAAATCGCAGAGATTCAACACATGAAGCTCACAACGCGTAAAGATTCAAAGGATAACAAGGAACGTAATGTGCGTGGCAGGTATACATTTACGACTTCCATCAGATTTTGCTTCACTTTCTATGCGGCTTAAGCTCAAGGACAGTATACCCCTTAGTTATTGGAATGCGATGGCTCTTTCTCACGTACGAGTGAATCTTCTGAGTTTGAAGAATTGCATAAGTGTGATATCCTCATTACTATTCTCCAGAACAACTGCGTTTGGCACACAATAATGCCTCATTCGGGCCTAATGCACGAATGATTTCCAAGTATTGTTCCAAAATCTCAATCTGCGACATTGGAAATGACTTGGTCATCTGCAAAGTGACCCTACGACCTGGTCAAGAAATGGACATCGAAAACCATACTTTTAGTGAAATATAGAAGCTTTCAATCGGATGAGTAACTGCAGAACCACTGCAATCGATGATAGCTATCGAAATTCCTCAATTACGGAATAACGGTTTAGAAAGATCTGTGCAAACATAGGAGCAGAAGATTGCTGTTGCGTTGCCGATCCACAAAATGTTTTACACGTGCACTAGTGCCAGCTGTGGTTTCGACAGGAAAGATGCGCGTAATCCAAATTAGTGTATTCTGTTACACCTCTAGTGTCACTAGCTCACCACCGTTGATTTTTTTATTACTCAATTTCTAACGATTTTGTTCGCAAGCTATGCTTAATCTTAGCGTTCCGGTCACAAATTTTCGATTATTTTAGGTCTATTATAAATACTCAATGTCCTATTTTCGCAAAATTAGGACATTTTCAGAAATTTTTGTTATGTTCGACAAGGACGTATAATCAGACCTAGTGTTTATAGTTCAGTTCACGTTTCAGTCTTTGCTGAGGTCATTGTAACACTCTCCAGAGAGAAGATAAGTGCTGCTATCCGACCTTCTGACCTCGTGTACATGACGATAGTATTCTGAACATTTAAAACGAAGAGCTCCAGAGAACCATTAATTGAACTCAAAAAATGTCCATTGGATATGATCTTAGAACGTAAGTCTCAAAAACTGTTATTCTGCCAAACTGATCCAGAGCCAAAAACGGTGCTAAACGAATTTCTATTAAAAATCACTAGTTGGATTGACTATGATTTCAGGTGACACCAAATTTAAAGGGCGTCGCCAAAATTTCCAGCCGTGTTAACATTAGCGCAACTGTATTTTTTAGAGTATGCAAACCGTTCTGGAATCGCCCATCTATTTCACTAAGTACCAGGTCCAATATCTTCAAATCAAGTATACTACTGGTCTACCTCGATGCCGCAGTCTAATAAGATAGTCGGCAATAGCTGTCAACGACTAGACGGGTTAGTAAATCGATGCAATCCCTCAGTTTGGTCTAAGTCATTGCCAGGTGAGCTTAGGAAGACATTACTCAAGAACAAAATTTACGAGACCACTTGTACTATTCTGCCCATTTTAATTTCCAATCCAAATAGAAATTTGTTATTGAACGCAACTCGCATTAGCTGGAGCACTATTTGATAAATCCACTTGTACATCTTGACTTTTATTTTATCGATACAACTCTAGTAGATGAATGAAATTGTAAATGGATTAGACCAGCCATCTCGTTCCCGGTCACTATTATTCCTGATATCAGTCAAAGAATAATGCCACATCATATTTCCACTAGTCAAGGGACACTTACATGGGCGAAAATTTGTGTCTAGTGACAAATGGGACCCAGTGAAGATACCATTAATTCTTCCATATATACATAGGCTCTTATAGATCTCAAAGTGTGAGAGATCTAGATCTCAATTTATGTGCAAAGATTTTCTGATTTGGACGCTACTTTCAACTCGTTAGCAACATAAGACTAGTGTTAATCCTCATGCCAGTTTCGCAGCAGAAGCTATGTTGAAGAAATTTCCTGATAATAGAGGAAACAAAAGCGTTCCGAGGTCTTATAGCAAGATATGCTCCCGAATTGTGTTCATAGCGCTACCGGCGCCTTTTGATGCGTTATCGACAATTATAGATGGCCTAATAGAAGCATAGGCGAACCTGAAAGATTATTTCAATTAAGTATTCTTATTTGCTTTAAATCAAGCTCGCAAACTTGATTTAAAGCATTGTGACCACCACCCGCGCAATCAATTATTGTTAAAGTATTCTTATTTGTCCAGAGGAACTCGAGCAGAATACGGACAACCACGTGAGGCGGAATTTAAACTAGCTTCTGGCATTGTGAGCACATTGATTGACTAAGCATGAAGAAAGCTCATGGTACATCCTGAACAGAGGACAACTACATAAGATGCTTATCAGAATTAAATTGAGTTCAGTACGATGACAAGTCACCGACACTTCTGCATCGTTAAAATCGATACGCTGTGTGACAATACGGATTAGGTTTTCAGAAAATAGCTCCTCACGACCAGAGCAAGATTGGATAACCAAGTGTTATTTTCAATAGAAACATTCAACCAGGGCCCATCATTCTCCAGCCACGTTTCCCGCACAATCTTGAGCATGTTTACGCTGAAACCGTCAAAGCACGAACGCTACTGAAGGTCAGAGGTAAGATCTTATTGCTGCTCAACGAAACCATCCGTATCAAAAGCAGAATAATCGAGCAACTATCAAACGAATTATTAACTCTGTCAAACAAGGCTTTAGCTGTAAAACTAGAGAGAATAAAGGCTACAGCATACCTGGCTGATTCATTGACGCATTGGATGTAAGAAGGAGCCCTTACGTGTGCTAATGTCGAATGAGACACGTTGTTGAGTTCTCAAAGCAAATAGCGCCCTTACGGGTCAGCTGCGTTGATACCGTGCATGTAAATTTCGCCAAAAATAAAAGACACTAACTGAAGTTCTCTTTATGATCTAATGTGAACTGATGTTCAAGCGTTTCTGTTCATTTGACGATTGTGGTATCTAGAATGAAGTATACTATTAATGACACCAAAAATGGCGGATGAAGTTCCATTTTAAACTCAGTTTATGTCATATTATGCATAATATTTTGGGAAAGATAACGAAATTCCGAGAGTGGTAGCGAAAAGACAACGAACAATTTGTTATGCTAATAAGTACGCTAAGATATTTCACAAAAAAATACAATAAATATAAATGAGTAAGCGAAGATGAGCCCAAGAACGACTAAGACTGTAAATAACAGTAAAGCACATCTATTTACAATTATCAGACTTTAAATTAAAATTTTTTTTAAATTTCAGTGATTTTCAATAATACATTAAGGAGCTAACTGATGACGGCCAAGAGCGTGTGCAACGCATCAATCTATGCAAATGACTGCGACTGGTTATATAATGAGGATCTTATTTATTTTAAGCTTGAAAACGGGAAAGAAATAACTTCCATCACCAGCTGCGCAATTAGTGATTGTTTAATTGAATTACTAAAATTAATGTGATGAAAGCAGCAAAAAGATTAACGCGAATGGACAGAAATTATGCAGCTAATATGCAAATCAAATGCAACGTATATAAAACTACTAGGGTTGAGAGCATCAAAAATGATTTCGAAGCATTAAGTTTAAAATAAAGTCTGAGCCTTTTTAGCCCCTATGCCGCCTCGCCCTATTTCTGACAAATAGTCTAAACGCATCAATACGCCAAACTGATGGTAATTTGCTCTGCTTTGTAACTTGCAAAATATGTAATTGGTGCTCATTTTAAGCCCAAAAACTTAAACCGAATAAATTCCAATGGAAATTAAATATACTATCAAGCTAAGGCAAAAAATAACGTACCTGTTGTTTGTAATATCTTCTATCTTCTTCATCTAAAAGTACCAAATTGAGAAAATAGCGAACTGAAAACTTCTTATTAACTTCTTTCATAGATGGAGTCAGATCATAGCAACTGAGAAATAGACGAATGGGTATCGATTCGCCTTTAACAGGAGCACCATCCATAATTTCGTATTTCACTAAGGTGTCCGCATCACTATAGATGGCAGCCCCTAAGCTTATTGTTTCTCTACGCAAGATTTGTATTTCCATGAGTTTTATTTTAATCCTGACCAAAATGAAAAATATCTTGCCAATAATAACGTCTTGTAAATGATATCTATCTAATGACACTAAATGAAATTACTTTGACTTATTGTACTCAAACTCTAAGTGAAGACTATTTTCAATACCAACTTCCATCTGCAACCTTGAATCAATATCTGCATGTTTTGATAAAGTATGCACCAAGATTTCTTTTTCTTTAGTTACATCCGTCAATCTCTTTGAGATAGTTACACGCAGAAAATACCTACACAATATTAAATGAATCAATACCTAAGCCGAACATTTGAACCATTATAAGATTCATAAGGTTTCTGTACTTTTAGGAATTCAAATGGGTAACTGGTCGTCTGAGACAATATCCCAGGCCGTGCTAAATCTTTGGAAAGCGAAATGAAATCATCGCGACACGTTCTGTCGGCATAAAAGTCAATCTGTCCGATAAAATCCATTTTGATTCCATGATGTTCGAATTTGCTACCCTTTTTTATGTTAAGAGTCACTTTTCCAGAGATAGATTCACCGTCGTAATAAACTTGAAAGCGATTTTCCTTTCCATCTTCCCCGACTATATTTACATATTTTCTAGACTCTGTATCATCCAAGGTTATTTCAATATCGACGCTCGAACCTAGGCCGAGAATACTCTAAGAAATAATTTAATAATAAAGTATACCAGCATAACTAATATGTATTAGCTATTATTTTTACGGAAATCTAATTGTTAACATCTATAAGAAAAAGTTGTGAAACTGAATGGTAATAATTTTCCCGAGAACGCACAAAATTTAAAGTATATTTTCATTATTGACTACAAAATAAATTATTCTTAAGTTTATAAAAGTTGAATCCAATTTGTATATGTGCTATTTAATATAAAGAGTTATTTAACATGAATCCGTTATGTCAATAAGAGATACACCGAATGATGCATTAAAAAAAGATAATAGAAATGTATAACGGATCTGAGGTCAGTTAACTCAGATAAAAATTCAAGAATCGATTCCACTAAGTGACAGTGGGCCAATAAGGACATACACAATCTGATCATATCATTGACCAATCATCTACATGCTTTTAGGTCACTACTATATGAGAGCCCCTGTTGTGCCAGATTCGTATTTTCAATAAAACCAGAAGAAACAGAAAATTTAGAAAAATAGAATTTTTAGCATCTACCCCAGGGATAACTTTCAT
>JAQBSW010007007.1:0-44172 GCA_029291075.1 Eudiplozoon nipponicum
TCATCGACCCCTCCACCGGACTTGAGCAAAGTTTTTGGACACTTGCCTCCGAGCGTTTGGAGTTACAGGTCATTCAGCCAACCCCAGTGCATCATTCAGCAGAGATATCAGCAGCTCTTCAAAATACAAATCGCTTTTCGATCTTAACAAGTCAGAGCTACGAGTCTCCAACACGATGCATCATATCGTCACAGAAGGACAACCTATTGCACTCAAGAAGCGACCACTGGCCCCTGCTAAGCTGAAAGCTGCCCAAGAAGAATTCTCAAGGCTTTTGGAAGAGGGAATCATCAGACCATCGAAAAGTTCATGGGCGTCACCACTGCACTTAGTCTCTAAATCAAACGGATCGTACAGAGCCTGCGGAGACTACCGTAAGCTAAATTCAGTGACAAAATCTGATGCATATCCTATTCCAAATATTAACACTTTACTTGAAAAACTCAACGGCAGCAATTTCTTCTCAGTGATTGACCTCAGACAAGCCTACCATCACATCCCGGTAGCACCAGAGGATATCGAGAAAACTGCAGTCATCACTCCATTTGGCCTTTTCGAATATCTTTACATGCCTTTTGGACTTAAGTGTGCTACTCAGACATTTCAAAGATTCATGGACAACATACTTCGCGACGACTCTGCTTATTGTATGTCATATCTCGATGACATTATGGTATTCAGTCCAGATCTAGAATCTCATGCGAAACATCTACGAAATGTCCTCTCACGCTTATCCAACCACGGACTCAAGATCAACTGTGACAAGACGCAGATTGCAACTACATCCGTGGACTTCTTAGGGCATCGTATCACGGCCCAAGGTATTCAACCGTTGCCGTCAAAGACGAATTCAATCAAGAATATCAAGTCACCAAGGACTGTTAGCGAGTTGCAGAAAATCCTGGGAGTACTAAACTATTATCGCAAGTTCCTTCCGGGCCTTTCAAAACAACTTTATCCTTTGTGCAGGCACCTGCGGAACCGAAAAGGACATAGCAAGAATTCCATCATTGCTTGGTCATCCGAAGACGAGGAATTACTTCGACTTGCCATCAACTCGTTAGCAAATGCCACAATGCTAACACATCCAGATTTTGAAAAGCCATTTCTACTCACGACAGATGCTTCTGAATTCGCTATTGGAGCCACGTTGGAACAAGAGATCGACGGAGTTCGGAAGCCTATCAGTTTCTACTCGCGTACTCTCCAACCAGTAGAAACGAGGTACGACACTTTCGGCCGAGAACTTCTCGCCATCCACGACGCAGTGCGCCATTTTATCAGCATCATTGGCAGTAGCAGATTTGTTGTTTTCACAGATCATGCACCACTAGTTAGCGCACTTCGAAACGCAACTTCATCTATCGCCAAGTACCCTGCCAGAGTGGAAAGACAGCTTTCCCGTCTAAGCGAATGGCAATTTGACGTCTTTCACGTCAAGGGCAAACAGAACTTCATTGCAGATGCCCTGTCCAGGCCAGACGTCTCTCTACAACCACCTTCGCCGTCACCATTCACTGTCAACTCCGTGGCACTCAGTGAACCTGCACTAACGCCAACTCTCCTGCGAACTGAACAACGCGGTGACATTCACATTCAAAGATCAATAGCCCGTCACCCAACCAAGTTCATATGCCGTCTGTGGGAAGGCTTACCAATTGTTTACTTCACGGGTACGCAGCCCAACAAGCCAGTTCTGCCGACCAGCCTTCAGAGAAAAGTTTTCGATTCAATTCACTTCATTTCTCACCCAGGAAGCCAAGCGACTGTCCGACTTCTTACAGATCGTTTCTGGGGTCACAGACTTAGGCAGAATGTTAAACGATGGGTCTCCGAGTGTGCTATTTGTCAGAAAAACAAGATCACACGACACACTCGTTCTAAGTTGCAACATTTTCGAACTACTTCTCGCCTAGCCATCGTCCACATCGACATAGTTCATCTGACAAAGGTTCAAGGTTTCAGCTACCTTCTAACTATGATCGATAGATTTACACGGTGGCCTGCGGCATTACCTCTTGGCACCATTTCTGCAGACGAAGTAACTAACGGTTTTATCTCTGCATGGATATCCAATTATGGTGTTCCCAATGAGGTCATCACGGACAGAGGCACTTGCTTCTCATCTGATCGTTTCAAAACCACCTTGCGGTACATGGGATGCATCTTACGCCAGACGACTGCCTACCATCCCCAAGCTAATGGTATGGTAGAGAGAATGCATAGGGAACTCAAAGCTGCTTTAGCATCCTCGTCCATTAATGGCAACTGGGTCGATGCACTACCTTTAGTTCTGCTTGCCATGCGTTCCCGTACTCGTGAATCCATTAAAACATCTGCGTCACAACTCTTGTATGGCATGGATCTACGCCTGCCTAGTCAGCTCCCACGTCTACTACCGGCACAAGATGACCCACAAGACGAAGCTACCCGCCTTCGACTTCATTTCGGTAACATGTCTGAACAGCAGCCGAGACACACGCCTCGTCCAGTCTTCGTTCACCCACAGCTCCACAGCTGCAAGAGAATACTCGTTCGCAACAACAATGCTGTTGCACCACTACAACCAAAGTATCGCGGTCCTTACCCGATTTTGCTCAGACAACCAAAATACTTCATTATTATGCAAGGCGCTACACCGACATCAGTAAGCATAGACAGGTTGAAACCGTTTATCGAACCGCCTGATCCTGAGAGCGTTCAACCTTCTACACACGTCTCAGGCTCCGTCTGCCCACAATCTCACTATCCTGCTTTGTATAACGCGTAATTGATTTTTTTAAACATTAAAATAAACTATCAAAATTTTTTATAACCTTACGTTATTTTTCGTATTTGTCTCACGTGGCATAACCAACTGTTCTTAGCTAACAATTGTGTAGCATTTTTGAACAGTTCTTTGGTATTATGCCATCCCTGAGGCAATGTTCGTGTACATATTTTTATGCAGTTACCTTTGATTTTAATGTATATATTTTTACATTATAATGTATTTCTCACACATGACATCACACTGCCTATTTTGGTATGACCAGCTACTTGGAGCTAACGCTTTCGTGTAGCAACACTAAGTAGTGATCAGCTTCATATCATGGTACAGGCCACTTTCAATGCATATCTCAACTTCATCAATTGCACAAAGACCACTCTACAAATGTCATGACCACAACGTCGAGCACTCTAGCTCCTTTGGTCGTATACAAACACATTGACGACGATCCAACCTGCTTAGGTTTTAACTTAAACCTGGCAAATTCAGAGGCGATTTACCTCGAAATCTTCACGCTGCGGCTCCCAAAACTTACACTGCTCTATTTTGCCTCACGTGGTATGACCGACCACTAGAGCTAACAATTTGTGTAGCAATTCCTAGTGGTTACCTGGCATCATATCATTGTTGAAGCAACCAACAGGCATATTTAAGCCCAGCATTTATGGTTCATCATATTTTTGCTTAACTCTTTTCGAACTCTGTCATACATTTCTTATCTAGCCTCGCAGAGAGGAATTTTTTTCCTTTTTTTCAGAGAGGAAAGTGTTGTAACGACACAAATTAATGGCCGACATATTGCGTAAATTAAATTCAATTTTATTTACGTTGCACCAATGAGAAAAAAGCGAAACTTGCCGTTTAACCAATAGTGTGCAAGTAGCAATACACTATGGCATGCTATTTAAGCACGGCAATTTACCATGCAAGTCAGTTGTCGCATTTGCATTCTGCTTTGCGTTACGCGTAGTGCGTTCTGTCGGCTGTCAATACCTACGCTGGTGATTTGATAGTTTCACCAACAATTGGCTACATCCGTGACTCATCTTGTTGCAGGTACAACCAGCGAGACGAGCCAATTAATTGCAGAACCTGAACGACGATTATCCACATCGTGATTACAACTCGACAACGGGAGCAACAACAACCAGAGTCCACCTAAGGCTCTAGGACATCTTCACACTCTGAATAATTCAGGAGAACGCACGACCAGGCCCTATTAAGGGCCCCCATATCAGTAACAAATCTCTATTCAGAGCACCTTAACCGAGTTTGTAACGTCGTACGGCATTTACTTGAAGCCGGGGCATTTACAAAATTGGCGACCGCGCCAGGATATTGATTATTGTTCTGATTTTTTTGGTATAAATAAAATTGACTTCCTTTTTCATCTATTTGGGATAAAAATCGATTAAGATTTGCGTTTTATCTACCGTGATCGTGGCCATCTGTGAATTTTTTTTTGGGTATATATATATATTCGTGGTTTGTGTTGGGGGGATATAATAATAATAGATTGACATTTGTGTTTTCTTTACCCTGACCGTGGATTTCTGGGAACTCTGTTGGGTATATATTCGTGGATTTGTGGGGATAATAATAACACATCGGCATCAAAGGCCAACGGGTCCTTGTTCATCTTTTCTACGTACAAACGGCACCGTACGTACTCAACAACTCAACTTCGGATTTTTGGAAACAGTGACTTTTTTTTCTGCTCTTATTCAACTGTGGAAGCTGTTTGTGGGTAAGCGTTTCGTTAAAGTATATTTATATATTTTCATATTGCTTTTGATTTATGCTTTTAAGATCCCGTAAGATTGTTAAAATGTCAGGTCCAATTTTAGATATTGATGTTCCTGTTTGGGATGGAGATAGTGAGCTATTCTTTATGCGCGTATACTCCGCTTTCTCCCCGTTTCCTGATTATGACAGTCATCAAAAACTGTCGATGGTTTTTGCTAAAATACCTTCTGAATTGCAGCGACGGATTTATCCTAAGCTTGAGGCCATTAGGAAGCTACCTAATCCCATTTTGGGCCCACAAAACGAGGTAGAATCCTTGCTTGGACCCACTGAAACTGAGCAGATAATAAACAAATATGCGCAGTTAGATATGCCAAATCTTGGCCCCTTAGAAATACTGAGGGAATTACGGAAACGTTGGTATAAAACCAACATTTCTGACCATGAGGCTAAGGTTGTTTTATTAACAATCTTCCCCAAACATTAAAACTCTTTGCCAGACAGCTCCCCAACACTCTCTCTATAGATGACTTATCTGAGAGATGTGAGTTAGAATATAGGGTTTTGGAACCCAAAGTGAATCCATCATCCTTTTCTTCACCCCCGCAAGATGATAGAATCTCCTCCTTAGAGACAACAGTGGCGAACATGGCCAAAGTTCTAGAAGGATTGGACATTACCAAATCGGAGATAAATCATGTGAATGCTCGACCAAAATTCGTTTCCAAGTCAAATTATAATGGTAGACGGCGATCGAGATCTCCGCAATCATTTAATAAATATGCTCCAAAGAACTGGTGTTATAACCACCAGAAGTTTTTTATGCTTGCCAAGTTTGTCTTTGTCGTTCGAAGAATTTCCGAATGAGTGTCAATTTCCACAGCTGATGGAGAGGACAACAGACCGCAGGCACAAGGGTGCATCAGTATCGGGAAACGTCTGGCGCAGGAAGTAGAAGACCGTAGTTTCTGCACATCAACGGCATCAACGGCGCCACAGGGAAGAAGCCAACTACAATCCGACATCCCTGTCGACTCTTTTCGTCCACGCCGAATTTTTCACATAGAAAACCAAACGGACAACGCCGGTCGCAATCACCAGCCTACTTGTTTGCATGACCCGGCCAAACAGCCCAACGAGCCCATACCAACTTATGGCTGCCAATATCGCACACTCAACATAGGTCTACGACGTGAATTTTCCCACAACTTCATCATTGCCTAGATCTCACATAATATAATAGGCCTTGATTTCCTTCTAAAATTTCGGCTCATTGTTGATCTTGCCAATCAAAGATCATCGACCCCTCCACCGGACTTGAACAAAGCTTTTGGACACTTGCCTCCGAGCGTTTGGAGTTACAGGTCATTCAGCCAACCCCAATGCATCATTCAGCAGAGATATCAGCAGCTCTTCGAAAATACAAATCGCTTTTCGATCTAAACAAGTCAGAGCTACGAGTCTCCAACACGATGCATCATATCGTCACAGAAGGACAACCTTTTGCACTCAAGAAGCGACCACTGGCTCCTGCTAAGCTGAAAGCTGCCCAAGAAGAATTCTCAAGGGTTTTGGAAGAGGGAATCATCAGACCATCGAAAAGTTCATGGGCATCACCACTACACTTAGTCTCTAAATCAAACGGATCGTACAGAGCCTGTGGAGACTACCGTAAGCTAAATTCAGTGACAAAATCTGATGCATATCCTATTCCAAATATCAACACTTTACTTGAAAAACTCAACGGCAGCAATTTCTTCTCAGTGATTGACCTCAGACAAGCGTACCATCACATACCGGTAGCACCAGAGGATATCGAGAAAACTGCAGTCATCACTCCATTTGGCCTTTTGAATATCTTTACATGCCTTTTGGACTTAAGTGTGCTACTCAGACATTTCAAAGGTTCATAGACAACATACTTCGCGACGACTCTGCTTATTGTATGTCATATCTAGATGACATTTTGATATTCAGTCCAGATCTAGAATCTCATGCGAAACATCTACGAAATGTCCTCTCACGCTTATCCAACCACGGACTCAAGATCAACTGTGACAAGACGCAGATTACAGCTTCATCCGTCGACTTCTTAGGGCATCGTATCACGGCCCAAGGTATTCAACCGTTGCCGTCAAAGACCAATTCAATCAAGAATATCAAGTCACCAAGGACTTTGAGCGATTTGCAGAAAATCCTGGGAGTACTAAACTGTTGTCGCAAGTTCCTTCCGGGCCTTTCAAAACAACTTTATCCTTTGTGCAGGCACCTGCGGAACCGAAGAGGACTTAGCAAGAATTCCATCATTGCTTGGTCATCCGAAGACGAGGAATTACTTCGACTTGCCATCAACTCGTTAACAAATGCCACAATGCTAACGCATCCAGATTTCGAAAAGCCATTTCTACTCACGACAGATGCTTTTGAATTCGCTATTGGAGCCACTTTGGAACAAGAGATCGACGGAGTTCGGAAGCCTATCAGTTTCTACTCGCGTACTCTCCAACCAGTAGAAACGAGATACGACACTTTCGGCCGAGAACTTCTCGCCATCTACGACGCAGTGCGCCATTTTATCAGCATCATTGGCAGTAGCAGATTTGTTGTTTTCACAGATCATGCACCACTAGTTAGCGCACTTCGAAACGCAGCTTCATCTATCGCCAAGTACCCTGCCAGAGTGGAAAGACAGCTTTCTCGTCTAAGCGAATGGCAATTTGACGTCTTTCACGTCAAGGGCAAACAGAACTTCCTTGCAGATGCCCTGTCCAGGCCAGACGTCTCTCTACAACCACCTTCGCCGTCACCATTCACTGTCAACTCCGTAGCACTCAGTGAACCTGCACTAACGCCAACTCTCCTGCGAACTGAACAACGCGGTGACATTCACATTCAAAGATCAATAGCCGTCACCCAACCAAGTTCATATGCCGTCTGTGGGAAGGCTTACCAATTGTTTACTTCACGGGTACGCAGCCCAACAAGCCAGTTCTGCCGACCAGCCTTCAGAGAAATGTTTTCGATTCAATTCACTCAATTTCTCACCCAGGAAGCCAAGCGACTGTCCGACTTCTTACAGATCGTTTCTGGGGTCACAGACTTAGGCAGAATGTTAAACGATGGGTCTCCGAGTGTGCTATTTGTCAGAAAAACAAGATCACACGACACACTCGTTCTAAGTTGCAACAATTTCGAACTACTTCTCGCCTAGCCATCGTCCACATCGACATAGTTCATCTGACAAAGGTTCAAGGTTTCAGCTACCTTCTAACTATGATCGATAGATTTACACGGTGGCCTGCGGCATTACCTCTTAGCACCATTTCTGCAGACGAAGTAACTAACGGTTTTATCTCTGCATGGATATCCAATTACGGTGTTCCCAATGAGGTCATCACGGACAGAGGCACTTGCTTCTCATCTGATCGTTTCAAAACCACCTTGCGGTACATGGGATGCATCTTACGCCAGACGACTGCCTACCATCCCCAAGCTAATGGCATGGTAGAGAGAATGCATGGGGAACTCAAAGCAGCTTTAGCATCCTCTTTCATTAATGGCAACTGGGTCGATGCACTACCTTTAGTTCTGCTGGCCATGCGTTCCCGTACTCGTGAATCCATTAAAACGTCTTCGTCACAACTCTTGTATGGCATGGATCTACGCCTGCCTAGTCAGCTCCCACGTCTACTACCGGCACAAGATGACCAACAAGACGAAGCTAGCCGCCTTCGACTTCATTTCGGTAACATGTCCGAACAGCAGCCGAGACACACGCCTCGTCCAGTCTTCGTTCACCCACAGCTCCACAGCTGCAAGAGAGTACTCGTTCGCAACAATAATGCTGTTGCACCACTACAAACCAAGTATCGCGGTCCTTACCCGATTTTACTCAGACAGCCAAAATACTTCATCATTATGCAAGGCGCTACACCGACATCAGTAAGCATAGACAGGTTGAAACCGTTTACCGAACCACCTGATCCTGAGAGCTTTCAACCTTCTACACACGTCTCAGGCTCCGTCTGCCCACAATCTCAATAACTTGCTTTGTATAACGCGTAATTAATTTTTTTTAAACATTAACATGAACTATAAAATTTTTTTTAACCTTACGTTAATTTTTCGTATTTGTCTCACGTGGCATAACCAGCTGTTCTTAGCTAACAATTGTGTAGCATTTTTGAACAGTTCTTTGGTATTATGCCATCTCTGAGGCAATGTTTGTGTACATATTTTTATGCAGTTACCTTTGATTTTAATGTATATATTTTTACATTATTATGTATTTCTCACACATGACATTACACTGCCTATTTTGGTATGACCAGCTTTCGTGTAGCAACACTAAGTAGTGATCAGCTTCATATAAAGGTACAGGCCAATTTCAATGCATATCAATTGCACAAAGACCACTCTACAAATATCATGACCACAACGTCGAGCACTCTAGCTCCTTTGGTCGTATACAAACACATTGACAACGATCCAACCTGCTTAGGTTTTAACTTAAACCTGGCAAATTCAGAGGCGATTTACCTCGAAATCTTCACGCTGCGGCTCCAAAAACTTACACTGCTCTATTTTGCTTCACGTGCTATGACCGAACACTAGAGCTAACAATTTGTGTAGTAACTCCTAGTGGTAACCTGGCATCATATCATTGTTGAAGCAACCAACAAGCATATTTAAGCCCAGCACTTATGGTTCATCATATTTTTGCTTAACTTGGTTCGAACTCTGTCATGCATTTATTATCTAGCCTCGCAGAGAGGAATTTTTTTTCCTTTTTTTCAGAGAGGAAAGTGTTGTAACGACACAAATCAATCGCCGACATATTGTGTAAATTAAATTCAAATTTATTTACGTTGCACCAATGAGAAAAAAGCGAAATTGCCGTTTAACCACGTTTAACCAATAGTGTGCAAGTAGACATATTGCATGCTATTTAAGCACGGTAATTTACCATGCAAGTCAGTTGGTCGTATCTGCGTTCTGCCTCGTGTTACACATGTGCGTGCTGTCGGCTGTCAATACCTACGCTGGATATTGATTTGTTTCACCAACAATTGACAACATCCGTGACTCACCGTGTTGCTCTTCAACCAGCAAGACGAGCCAATTAATGCAGAACTTCAACGAAGTTGTCCACATTATGATAACAACAGCAGGAACCACAACCAGAGTCCACCCAAGGAACAGAACATCAACTTACATATATATAACTTACGAGAACGCATTATAGGCCCTTTTAAGGGCCCCCCTATCTGTAACTAATCTCTATTCAGAGCACCTTAACCGAGTTTGTAACGTCGTAAGGCATTTACTTGAAGCCGGGGCGTTTACAAACGGGATCCACATTAATTTGCCTATAATTAATAAACGTCCCAATTGCAAGTAAATACCTTGCGACGTTAACAAAACGCTATGAGCCGTACACAAGGAAATACAATACTGTTGTTAGCCTTTATTAGGGCCGGGATTGAGATAAATTGTAGAGGATGTTAAATCCTCCGCCTTTTGTAAAATAACATTGACTGATAAATTTAAACCACCATAGCTGATTGTAACGAACTTTATTTAAAAAGATTTTTTCCTTTTATTTTCCAGAACATTCTTTGTTTAAATACTTGATTTTAAAATTGTGCGCTATTTTCAGTTTTAAGTATCTCGCTCCTTGACTGGTATTGTAAATTTTGGTCTGCTGCATTTTCACAATTTCTTGGTTAAACGATTATTTCATTAACAAATATATTGCTCCATCAATTGCCTTTTTGTTCTAATATAAAACAGAAAGGAACAGGAGCCTAGGAACAGGTATAATTGTTTGTATCTTTGGTTCAAGTATTCCATCTCTCTAGATAAATTACGGTGCGGAACAGCTTCCGACTTTCACTTTCCGATTGCCTAACTGTAAGTATCGATTTAATTGTTATCTCGTATATTCATGGATACCGATATTAAATTTGAGGACACAAATAGGTTAGTGCAGGACATAGCGGACTTGAACTTAAATGACGCAAGCAATAATATAAGCATATCAGACTCTACTGTGAATTTTAGAACTTCCAGCGATCTGGTATCTATGGGGCTCACAGACACGAATAGGTTAGGGGCCTCAACAAAATTTGGCGACCGCGCCAGTTCAAGAATATTAAGTCTACCACAGTATAAATCAGAAAAACATTCAAGTTGGGTAGGAGATGCCCAAATGATATTCAGTGCTTATAATATCGTAAACCCTATGGAGAAATTTGTTGCAACATGGATGGCATTGCCTGAAAATTTACGAAATGCCTTGGAAATTTTCAGAAACAGAACTGTAGAAGAAAAGCCGTACAATGCATTTGAGTTATTAATGGCTGAATTTCAACAGAGATATCAGCCTGGAAGATCAGCGCAAATGTGCGAATTATTACGCTTAGAAAAAATGGGGCGTCAACTACCGTCCGAATTTTAACGAACGCCTTTGTACAGAAGCTTCCAGGTTGAATATATCTAGAGATGTAGTCAACTCCATTTTTACAGCTGAGCTACCAATTAGGCTCAGAACAACATTGGAAGTATTTGACACAATGAGCATAGATTGGCCAACAAAACTCAGAGGGTTAGACGGCGTGTATAAACAGCAAGAACCACAAGTACATGCTGTAATAGCAGATTCTGTAACGATGCAGCCAGTCAGGGCAGAAACCGAAAACCACCGGACTATTCAAGAAACTTTGCGTTTCTTATGTAGATAAGTTACTAGCTTTCGTAGTGATATTGCACAACTTCAGAGTCAGGATAAGTATAATAGACCTCGAGGGAGTCACTCGCGTCAACGCTTCGAAGGGCCACGCGGTTGGTGTAAGGCACATTGCGAATACGGACGCAGTGCGAAGTGCCAAGACGAGAATTGTATTTACCCGCGATTAGGTGGACCCACATGGAAAGGAAGCACAAAACCGGTTGAGAGAAATCCATCACCGGGAAAAGGACAAAACCCTCGCTAGTAGGAGCCGTAGGGGGGGTTCCATTGCAAAGGCTCCCAGATATGCCTTTAAAAGGCATACTCAAAGCAAAAGAGGCGACTAGTACAAATAGCACCGAGATAGAAGGCAAGAGAGTCCGATTCTCACTAAGCGGGGATCTTGAAAACATTGCCGGATTGTCCAGCAACAAGTTCATTATTAAGGATGAATTATCTGGATTAGAATTTCTCATTGATACGGGTGCTGAGGTAAGCATAGTTAGGTCAGACGTGGTGGAAGCAGATTGCCCCACATTTGATTATCAACTATGGGCCGCTAACGGTAGTCCGATTGGAGTAAAAGGGATGAAAGAAATGTCGGTAACATTAGGCCAGAAATCGTCCTTCCGATGGAATATTCTAGTAGCCGATGTCAAGGACCATATCATTGGCATGGATTTCTTGACACATTTCAAGCTGACATTAGACCCCAAGGCTAGGACTATCGCAGAAGGCGTAGGGATATCAACACATACTGAGTCTAACACGTCGGCAGTTAGAACAGTCCTCTTACCTCGTCCAACAGTCGCACATGACTTTGCCGATATAATCGAGAAGCACCTAGCAGTGTTTCAACCTTTCAGTGCCAAAAGGATAGGTCTGAAGACAGGAGTAGAACACCAAATAGAATTGGTGGCTCCGTTGCCTTGTTCACCAAAGGCTCAACCATTGGCACAACACAAGCAACAAGTTGCTTTGTCAGAATTTCACCAATTGCGCAAAGAGGGGATTTGTAGAAGGTCAAATTCCAATTTTGCTTCCCCAATAGTGGTAGTTCCCAAACCTAAACCGGGTTAATGGAGGATTTGTGGGAATTATCGTCTATTAAACTCAGTGACGAAGGGTGATTCTTATCCTCTCCCTAACCAGAGTACCTTGCTCCGAGATATAATGGGATATGAGGTTTATTCAACTTTAGATCTCCAGAAAGCGAACAATCAGGTACCAATGGAAGAAAGTTTGATACCACTCACCGCAGTCAGATTTCCAGGAGGGGGATCGCATGAATTTCTTCGAATGCCTTTTGGTTTGAAAAATACTAGTCAGACATTCCAGCGTTTGGCTGAAGAAATCCTTCAAAATTGACCATTTTCGAGGGTGTACATAGACGACATAATAATTTTTAGTCGCTCACGAGACGAACATCGTACGCATTTGGAAACTGTTTTGAATAGGCTGGAACAACATGGATTAGTGGTCAAACCTAATAAGAGTAATATCGGTTTCTCTTTAGTTAAATACCTTGGGCATATACTTTCCAAAGTCGGAATTAAACCTTTGGAGGATAAGGTCCAAGCTATTAAGGACGTAACGGAACCCCGAACCGTACGTCAGTTGCGAAGGTTCTTGGGTATGATCAGCTATTATCGTCGATTCATTCCAGATCTAGCCGGAATTCTTGGATCGTTAACAAGCCATCTCACTCTTGAAAAGAGCACGATCAATAAGTCTTGGCCTATCATCTTGAGTCAAGAAGACCGAGAAAATTTCCAAAAGGCCAAGGATATGTTAAGTGACGTAACCACATTAGCACCTGTAGATTGGGAAAAACCTTTCGAACTAATCACAGATGCCTCAGATGTTGCATTAGGGGCAGTGCTACAGCAAAGAGATCAGGACAAAGTAAGACCGATTGGGTTTTATAGCCGTAAGCTTAATGATCGAGAATAACGTTATGATACGTTTGGCAAAGAGCTTCTAGCAGTGTATGCCACAGTGATACACTTCGAGCATTACTTAGATGGTCACAAGTTTAAGTAATTGACCGATCATAAGCCATTGATCAGCATACTTGGTAAAACAGCTAGGCTTAATTACTCTCGTAGAGTAAATTCCCAAATAACACGGTTAGCAGAGTTCGATTTCACAGGGTCTCATATTGCTGGAAAAGAGATGCACTTAGCCGACCGAATGAAGCTGATGTCGAGCTGATATTTCAAGGTCCATTGAAAAATTTAGATGAATCAATGCACGATTTTGTTTGTCAAATTGAGGAAGCGCAAGGATTGGATCCCTTTACATTTGTGTTGTCCAAAAGACCAGGATATGTTCGTAAGCTCATAAACGACAAGTGGTTGTTATGCGAAACATCTAGAAGTCAACCACGACCATATTTGCCTTTGGAGTTACGGGCCAAGATTATCCAAGTGTTACATGACATGGGTTATCCATCCATTAAAGTCACCATTCGATTAATCAACGACAGATACGTATGGCCGCACATGTCTAAAGACATACGGGTATGGGTAAGAGCCTGTGCCAAGTGTCAAACGTGTAAGGTGTGGAGACATACCAAAACCGAGATAAAGAACATTGGAATACCAATCAGACGGTTCAGACACGTACACACTGACATTGTCGAGATGCCTAAAGTAAATGGAAACAAATACTTGCTGACCATGGTAGATATATTTAGTCGTCAATTTGAAGTGGCGATTTTAAAACACATGACAGCGCAAGAAGTCTTGTTCGCGTTTCTACATAATTGGATATCGCGTTACGGTGTTCCGGAAAAGGTCACTAGTGATCGCGGTAGTCAATTTATGTCAGAGCTTTTCGTAAGATCCCTCAACATCATGGGAACCACTATAGTACATACTAGCGCGTATAACCCACGAGCGAATGGGAAGGTAGAAAGGCTACATCGTGAACTGAAAGCTGCATTAAGGTGTACTAGTGGAACAAGCTGGATACACGATCTTCCTATAGTACTACTCGCCATGCGCAACAGATATAGGGCACAATTAGGAACTTCCATAGCAGAATTGGTTTATGGAGAACCATTAAGGTTGCCTGGAGATCTACTAATAGAAACTCCAAGTAGTCTTGATTGGGCTTCTAGTTATGTAGATTGGTTTGTAGGAGCACTTAGAAACAAGATGTGTCGTTTGGCCCCGACCAAGACTAGAAAAGTTAAAACCAAATGCTGTGTCCTCTGATTTAAAATCGGCTTCGCATGTGTATATAACTAATGAGAATAGGAAGAACTGCCTGACACCATTTTACAAAGGACCATACAAGGTCAAGAGGATGACTGACAAGAATGTCATCATAGAAATAAATGGCATTGAGGATTGTGTTACGTTGGATCGCTGTATTCCCCAGTTTATCTGGATTGACGGTATGACTGAATTAACAGATGCATCGAATGACCATTCCATGGGCGAATCTGATGTGTGCAATCCCATCATGCAGGCACATAATGAAATGCGGAACTCTGATGAATCGTTGTCTAATATAGCAAAATCTTATTCTACTGAATCACAGCATGAAAACTATTTGTCGATACCAAATGATACTCAAGTATTTTTTGAATGTTAACTGCGGCATTGGAAGATACCAGATGATTTTAAAGAACCAGTGAATGTTGTACCGGGCGAGATGACGACGTCAGGGGCGCCAGTAGGCACAACCCGTTCTGGAAGAATACATCGTCAGCCGAAGAACTATGATTACGTCTATTATTAGCCGTTCCTCTTTTTTGAGAATGTGGTGTGTGTAGAGGATGTTAAATCCTCCGCCTTTTGTAAAATAACATTGACTGATAAATTTAAACCACCATAGCTGATTGTAACGAACTTTATTTAAAAAGATTTTTTCCTTTTATTTTCCAGAACATTCTTTGTCTAAATACTTGATTTTAAAATTGTGCGCTATTTTCAGTTTTTGAGTATCTCGCTCCTTGACTGGTATTGTTACTTCGGTCTGCTGCGTTTAAAAATTTTTCCATTCTAAACGATTATTTCATCCTCAAATATATTGCTCCATCAATTGCCCTTTTGATCTAATATAAAACAGAAAGGAACAGGAGCCTAGGAACAGGTATATTTGATTGAATCTTTGGTTCAATTTTTACATTTCTCTAGATAAATTACAGTGCAAAACAGCCTCCGACTTTCACTTTCCGATTGCCTAACAGTAAGTGTCGATTTAATTGTTATCTCGTATATTCATGGATACCGATATTAAATTTGAGGACACAAATAGGCTAGTGCAGGACATTGCGGACTTGAACTTAAATGACGCAAGCAATAATATAAGCATATCAGACTCCACTGTGAATTTTAGGACTTCCAGCGATCTGGCATCTATGGGGCTCACAGACACGAATAGGTTAGGGGCCTCAACAAAATTCCGAGATTGTAGACACCCTTTGGTCACTTCCATAAGAGAGCCTCTGAGATGCCAGGTCCGGATAATCGATATGTGCGGTATGATCATCTAGTTTGGAACACTTAAGTTCCTCTGAACTATCTTTTAAATTACATTGCTTAAGTCCACTTGCTAACTGCTCTGTATCCTCAATATTTGATAAGCCCGCCATAGTATTATGATTAAATTTCTTGCAATTTATATATTATATTAATTAAGCTTACCGGGATGCGCTGATATCCACAGATGACAGAACGATACGGTGGTGACCTTGGAAAAAAATATCCACGTCAATTACCTGAAGCAAATTTGAGATCATTCCCAATAATGTGTAATAAGAACAATAGATGAAAGTGGATTACAATAATTTAATAGCAAAGATAACGGAGATAGAACCACGCAGTTTTCGGCTTGTGCAATTCAGCAACTTAGATAAAACTCCTTATAACCTTCAACAAGGAAAGTCAAAACTTCGACAATATGAACAAAAGAACTTCCAGAAAATTTACAATATTTCTTTTTAATAACACAATATTGTTTTACGAAACCAGCGTTAACATCAAATGTCAAAAAATATAATTTAAGTTATATTTATATGAGGAGTTATTTGATTTCCAATAATTAAATTAACATCCACAAGATAGTTTACTGTTTGGCAGGATCTAGATATACTCCTAGCCATTGGAGGCCGGCTCTGGTTGACTGGCTGGTGTTTCTTCGTGGTAGCGTTGTTATTAAAGGGTGAGTTGCTGTGTGAAGGCTCCGAATTGTCTTGTTGAAGATCTGTGTCAACACCGCGGTGGTTGTCAAAGGCAGAGATCCAATAAATATATGATTGATTCGTATAACTAGTTGTTCAGAAGCAAGATTTGCGTGACTGAAATACCAGTGACTAGGTGACACAGTGTAACGGATTCTAATCTAGAAGTTAGTGTTGGCAAACAGTCAATATGATGTGAGACAGCAAGCACACCTAGTGCACAGCAGGAGATATCAAACGTGCTAATGACAAGCATGGTAAATGCACCGTGCTTATATAGTTTTGAAAACGAAAGCTCGCACGCCATTGGTTAACGAATAGTTTCGCTTGTTTTAATTGGTGCCACGTAAATGAAATTAAAATTTTATTTAGGCATTATATCAGCGAATCGATCTGAGGCGTTACAAATTTATCAAAAACAAATTTTTTAATTTTATACGATCAACCAACGAGAACGGGGAACCTTCTGTTGATACATTACGTGTGATAAAAGCATGATGCAACTACCACGCATCACATTCAAATTTTGTGGGAGCAGATTTCTTCAGTTCTTTATAAACTGTTTACGTCAAACTGAAAGCAGACTTTGATTTTGATTTTGTGGAAGCAGATTTCGTCAGTTTTAAACTGTGGAAGCAAATTTTCGTAAGCGCTTATTTAATAGTTGTTATTTTTACAGGGCACGTATGTTTTAAATTTCAAATCGCTTAATTTCGTTTACTTTTAATATATAAATTTATGCTTTTAAGATCCCCGTAAGATTATTCGAAAGTCAGGTCCAATTTCAGATGTTGATGTGCCTGCATGGGATGTAGAATGTGAAATATTCTTTATGTGCCTAGACTCTGCTTTCTCTCCGTTTCCAGATTATGACAGTCTTAAAAGAATGTCAAAGGTTTTCGCAAAACTACTTTCAGAATTGCAGCATCGGATTTATCCAAAGCTTGAGGCGATTAGGAAACTACCCAACACCATTTTTGGCCTCCATAATGAATTGTAATCCTTGCTGGGTCCCGCTGAAACAGAGCAGATAATAAATAAGTATGCGCAGTTAGACATGTCAAACCTTGGCCCAATCAAGATTTTAAGGTAATTGTTTAAACGTTTGTATAAAACCACAATTTCTGATCATGAAGCTAATGTCTTTATTATTATAAACCTTCCCCAGTGATTAAAATTATTTGCCATACAGCTTCCCAACTCTCTCTCCATAGATAACTTATCGGAAAGATGCAAGTTAGAATTTACAATTTTAGAGCCAAAGTTAAATTCGTCATATTTTTGTCCCTACTTGCAGGATGATAGGATAACTTCCTTAGCGAGAACAATAGCAAACACAGCTAAAGTTATACAAAGATTAGACATAGGGAGATATGAGCTGAATCATTGAGCGTACGACACACTTACCCAACCAAAACACGAAATGACAGTAGGCAGCGTTCTAGATCCCCGCAATGTTTTAAAAGATATACCCCCCAAGATTGATACTATATTCACCAGAAGTTATTTTATTCCTGTCAAGTCTGTTTCCGCCGTTCGGAATAATGCCCGAAAAAATGCCAGTTATTACAGTTGACGGACCAGTTCTCAGAAAACAGGCGCAGAAATTAGAAGACAGTAATTTGTGCGCATCAACGGGGTCAACAACGCCCCTGAGAAGCAATTTTTACAATCTGACATTCTCACTGTCTCTTTTCGTCTACGCTACATAGACAGAAAAACTGACAATGCCCTTCGCAATGACCAGCCTACCTCTTTTTATGACCCGACCAAACAACAAAACGATCATCTGCATCTTCTCGATTTCAGAACTGGCGAAGAATTTATCGTAGACACAGGTGCAGCAATTTCAGTTCTCAATGGTGACTCGTTGGCCGAAATGGCTCTAGGCATTTTACTTGTAACAGCTTCAGTGGAGCCCATAACTTCTTATGGCTGCCGGTATCGCACACTCAACATAGGTTTACGACATCAATTTACTCACAACTTCATTGTAACGAAGGGCTCACACAATATTATAGGCCTTGATTTCCTGTTGAAATATCGGCTCATTGTTGATCTTGTCAATCAAAAGATCATCGACCCCTCCACCGGACTTAAGCAATGTTCTTGGAAACTTGCCTCCAAGCATTTGGATTTACCAGTCATTCAGCCAACCCTAGTGCATCATTCAGCAGATATATCACCAGCTCTTCGAAAATACAAATCGCTGTTTTATCTCAGCAAGTCAGAGCTACGATTCTCCAACACGTTGCACCATATCGTCACAGATGGACAACCTATTTCACTCAAGAAGCGATCACTGGCCCTTGCTAAGCTGAAAGCTGACCAAGATGGAATCATCAGACCATCAAAAAGTTCATGAGCTTCACAACTGCACCTAGTCTACAAATCGAACGGATTGTACAGAGCCTGTAAAGGTTATTGCAAGTTAAATTCAGTGACCAAATATGATGCACTTTACTTGAAAAAATCAGCGGTAGCAATTTCATCTCAGTGATTGACCTCAGACAATCCTACCATCACATACTTGTAGTGCCAGAAGATATTCAAAAGACTGCGGTCATCACTCCATTTGGAATTTTTGAATTCCTCTACATGTCTTTTGTTCTTAATTGTGCCACTCCGACACTTCAAAGATTCATGGACAACATATCTCGCGACGACACTGCTCACTGTATATCATAACATGATGACATAATGGTTTTCAGTCCAGACCTAGAATCTCATGTCAAGAATTTACGACATGTCCTCTTACACTCATTTAACCACGGACTCAAGATCAATTGTGACAAGACGCAGATTGCAACTGCCTCCGTGGATTTCCTAGGCCATTGTATTACGCCACAAGGTATTCAACCTTTGCAGTCGAAGGCAAATTCAATCAAATATATCAAGTCACCAAAGACTGTAAGTGAGCTGCAGAAATCTTTGGGAGTTCTTAACTCCAGTTGCAAGTTCCTTTCTGGCCTATCTAGTCAACATTACCTGTTATGTAGGCACCTGCGGAATCGAAAAGGACCTAGCAAGAACTCCATCATTTCTTGGTCATCTGAATTCAAGGAATTACTTCGACTCACCATCAACTCGCATCAAAGCATCCAGATTTTCAACGACCATTTCTACTCACTTCAGATGCTTCTAAGTTCGCTATAGGGGCCACTTTGGAACAAGAGATTGGCGGAGTTTGGATGGCTCAGTATTTAATCGCGTACACTCCAACCAGTATAAACAGCATACGACGCATTCGTTCCAGAACTCCTCGCCATCCACGACGCAGTGCGCCACTTTATCAGCATCATTGGTAGCAGCAGATTTGTTGTATTTAAAGATCATGCATCATTAGTGAGCGTTCTTTGAAACGCAAATTCAACTGTCGCCAAGTACGCTGGCAGAGTAGAAAGACAACTATCACGTCTAAGCAAATGGAAATTCGACATATTTCATGTCAAGGGTGAAAACTTCATTTTAAACGCACTTTCCAGGACAGACGTCTCGCTACAACCACCTTCGCCGCCATTCACAGTCAACTTTGCGACTCTCAGGGAACCTGCACTAACGCCATCCCTACTGCAAACAGAAGAGCGCGGTGACACTCACATTCAAAGATCAGTGGCTTGTCACCCCAAAAATTTCGTATGCTGTCTCTGGGTAATCTTACATATTGTTTACTTCACGGGTACGCAGCCTAACAAGCCAGATCTGCCAACCAGCCTTCAGAGAAAGTTAACTAGTCAATTCACTCAATTTCTCACCCAAGAAGCAAAGCGACTATCAGACTACTTACAGGTCGTTTCTGGGGTAATAGAATCAGGCAGAACGCTAAACAATGGGTCCCCGAGTGTGCCAGTTGCCAGAAAACATGATCACACGGCACACTCTTTCTAAGATGCAACATTTCCAAACCACTTCACGCCTAACCGTCGTGTACATCAACATAGTTCATCTGACAAAGTTTGAAGGTTATAGCTACCTTTTAACTATGATTGATAGATTTACACAATGGCCTGCGACTTTACATCTTGGCATCATTTCCGCAGATGAAGTCACTAACGGTTATATCTCTGCATGGGTTGCCCATCATGGTGTTCTCAATGACGTAATCACTGGTAGAGGCATTCGCTTCTAATCGGATCGTTTTAAATCAACCTTGTGGTTCATGGGATGCACCTTATACCAGACAACTGCCTACCATCCCCAATCTAGCGGTATTGTAGAGAGAATGTATAGGGAACTCAAGGCAGCTTTAGCATCCTCGATAATTAATGACAAATTGATCGATGCATTACATTTAGTCCTACTTGCCATGCGCTCCCGTACACGCAAATCTATTAAAACGTCTGCGTCACAATTCCTGTATGGCATGGATATACGCCTGAAAGTCAGCTCCCATGATTACTACTCACAAAAGATGACCCACAAATCAAAGCTTCTCGCCTTCAACTTTATTTCGGTAACATGTCTGAACAGCAGCTGAGGCATAGGTCTCGTCCAGTATTCGTTCACCGGCAGCTCCACAGCTACAAGAGAGTACTCATTCGTAACGACAATGCTGTTGCACCACTACAACCAAAGTATCGCGGTCCTTACCCGATTTCACTCAGGCAGCCGAAATATTTAATTATCATGCAAGGTGCAATACTTTTATCGGTAAGCTTAGACAGGTTCAAACCGTTTATCGAGCCGCCTGATCCTGGCAACATAAAACATTTTACATGCGTGTAAGGCTCCATCTGTCTACAATCTCAACTTTTAAAAAAGTTTCGGGTACACTATTAGTCGTTACCTTTTCATTTTTATGTACATATTTTTTTACAATGTACTGTTGCAACGTATGGCTCACAACTGAGCTCACACTGCCTATTTTGTTATGACCAGCTACTTATATCTGACGCTTTGTGTAGCAAAACTAAGTAGTCGTCTACTTCATATCATGGTACAAGCCACTATCAATGCAAATCTCAACCTCATCAGTTGCACAGTGCGCAATCTACTGTGAAATCTTCACGCTACGGCTCTCAAAACCTCACACTACTCTATTTGTTTCACGCGGTATGACGGGCTACTACAGCTAACAATCTGTATTGCATTTCCTAGTAATTATTTGGCATCATATCATTGTTGAAGCAACCAACAAGCATGCACCAGCCCAGTATTTACTGTATATTATTTATTATCTACGGGCAGAATAATTACCAGTTGCTTAACTGAGTTCGATCTCTGCCTTTCATTACCTATCAAGCCTCGCCGAGAGGAATTTTGTTTCTTTTTTTAAAGAGAGAAGTTATGTAACGGCTCACAAAAATTCGCCGACATATTGCCTAAATGAAATTCAAATTTCATTTACGCGCTACCAATTAAAACAAGCACGGTGCATATACCATGCATCATTACACACGTTTGACACTTCTTGTTGGGTACTAAGAATGATTTCTGTCGTGTTACAGATTTGACTGTTTGCCTACGCTGACTTCTGGACTAGCTGTGTCACTTAGTCACTTGGATATCATTCACGCCAATTTGCTTCTTGCTGCACAACTAGTCATGCGGATCTATTAATTGGATTTTTACTTGTGTGAGCCACCATGGTGTTGCCACAGATCTTCAAAAAGACAATTTTGAGCCATCACATAGCAACTTATCCCTCTGGTTTCGACTCCACAACGAAGGAACACCAGCCAGTCAACCAGAGCCGGCCTCAAATGTCTAGGAGTACTTCTAGATACTGCAACAATACCTAACTTTCTTGGCATTTACTGGAAAACGCAAGTCCGTCCCTGATAAAGGACACCCACAGTAACTGTCTCTCATTATTTACGGTCTTTAACTGCTTTGTAACGTCGCACGGCAATTACTTGCAACCGTGGCGTTTACACTTACTTTCGTAATACAAATCATTAAATGAATTTTTTAAATTCAAACTTTTTTGGACGGGAATTATTGATGTATATCAAACAACTAACTTCAGCATATCTAATACAAAAACTATCAGTTTTTATCACTTGATCATCCCGTCTTTTCAATCTGCTTAATCTCTGACAAAAATTTTGAATATTTTAGTCAACTAATTCTGTGGTTCAATATTTCCGATTTGTTTCCCGTCTACGAGCTTCTTTAAAATCGACCGTTTTTATCACATTCTTTGTTTAAGTTTTGCTTGGCTGATAATTAGTACAGATGATCAATTTACCAGCAGCATTTGATCCAAAATCGTCAATTTAGTCGGTAGATGCATATTTTGGTTCGCGCTTTGTCATTATCATTAAAAATTTGCAGGGAAAGTATGTCTTAAAGTAATTTTTTAAGTTTGAGTCATTTATGCGTTCTTTGTTTCGCACATTTTGTGTTTTGTATTTAAAATTTATTGATTTAAGATCCCTTAACTTTGTAAGGATGTCGGGCCAATTTTTAGATGGTGAAGTTCCTTTATGTAATGAAGACTGTGAATTATTTTTCAGGCATGTAGACTGCGAATTTTCCCCATTCCAGGATTATGACAACCATCATAAACTGTCAAAAGAATTCGCATAACATACCTCGTATTTGCAACGAAGGATTTATCTCAAGTTTGAGGCAATTATGTGTTACCTAATCTTATTTTGGGCCTACAAGTTCAGACAGAATCCTTAATGGATCCCACGGATACAGAATAGATATTTTAAAAAATATGCCAAATTAGACATGCCAAATATTATGTCCATCGAATTTTCAAGAGAATAACAGAAGCGTTGGTACAAAACAAATATTTCTGATCGTGAAATTAACGCTTTTTATTAACAATCTCACTCAGTCCTTAAATTTTTTTGCTAGACGGCTTCATTGTTCTCTCTCAATAGCTGACATAACTGACAGAGGCGAATTACAATTGAAGGATTTAGAATAAAATTTATGGACGTCATCAATTTGTTCTTCTATCTTTAGAGAGATCGCCGACAGATGTAGCTAAATTTCTAGATAACTTAGCCCAAGGGATATTGTAACACGCGGCTCCGTGTTACAACCCAACGATGTTCGATTTTTACAAATACAGTGCTCTTTAAGGTCAAATATTCTAACTCTGTTCTTACACAATATTTCTCTTATCTATGATTTAGGAACAATCTTTGTTAGTTTCAAGCAGTTTTATCGATATTTCTTGAACTGCAATTTTATTTGTAATTAATAGGGTTTTTATAAAATAAACAGAACCGCGCGCGATCCGCGAGGATCACGCGGTGTACTATTGTGTCACTGCGGATTTATTTCGCTTAGTTGGATTATTCGTTGTTTACGCAAAGGATTTACTGTTCACATTTAATTATGCCTATCTGAACTTCAGAGAATAATGGATTAATATAATGACATGAGTTAAAACCATAGCAAGCAGTGGACTAAATATTCGTGAGTTTTTGTCATTGAAGTCTTTAAACGGATTACAAATTCATTTTTAGTGATAACATTTAACGGTGACTATATTAATTTCAATTCAGACATTTGTGTAAGAATAACTACTTGTGTGCAAAACATTTTTCTTTATAAACATTATTCATTTTACTATGTTCATATCATCATGTATTTTCAATCGTTTGACGATACTCATTTCAATTCAGACATTTGTGTAAGAATAACTGCTTGTGTGCAAAACATTTTTCTTTATAAACATAAATCATCTTAACTTTTGCTGTCTAGAAGACGGTCGATAAATTTAACTGTGAATGGTGTCTAAGACCTACTTTTGCATTAAAATCTGTTTTTATTGCCGACCAACACATGTTCAATTTGGACTAACTGTGAATTATATCTCTATTTGCAACATTGTGTATAATATACATACGACCAGATGTTTTTGCCTTCTCATATCAACCATCCGAAAAAGATCAGAGACTGATTATGTGCTCGGGTAGTAATAATAGCCACCATGGATATGTAGGACGGGTACAGGAAACACGAACTAGATAGTTACCCCGCAAAAACATTCCTACAATATCTTAACTTAATCAAGTGAAAGCGCGAACTATATTTCCGAACCAGACACATAATAATAGGCGACGATCATGATCCCCACGATCTATTAACTAATAGGCCCCGAAGAATTGGTGCTATAATCACCAGAATTTTTTTATTCTTGTTACGTCTGCTTTTTCTTTACGGAAAATTTTCAAAAGGATAACCAGTTTTCTCATAATATTTTCCAAAACTCGTAACTTAGACCCAGTGGAATGTCAGGATTGTGAAAGGTATGGCGCAGAATGTAGAAGACCGTACATTCTGCGGATTAACAGCGCCACAAGATAGGCAGCGCATACATGCTGATATCATTCTCATTTATTCCTTTCGTCCACGCAGGATATGCCACAAAGACAGCAAAACTGATGATGTCATGCACAATGAAAAGTCAATTTGTCAATATGACCCGGACAAGCAACGCAATGAACTTACACAGTTTCTCGATTTCAAAACTGGAGAAGATTTCATCGTAGACTCAGAAGTAACAGATTCTTATCTCAATTTTGACTCAATAGCTGTGTTGCCTTTAGGTGCTCTACTTGCAAAAACTACTGGAGAGCCCATTATAACTTAAGTTTTTCCGGCATCGCTTCCTTTACATAGGTTTAAAGTGTAAATTTTCTCAGAATTTCTTCATCGCCCAGATCTCGCAAAACCTAATAGGCCTGGATATCCTGTTAAAGTATCAGCTTATAGTTGATCTTGCTAATCAAGTGTTCCTTGAATCATTCACCAGACTTCAGCCAAGTTTTGAGACAAGCCTCCAAACGTTTGGATTAACAGGTTATACAGCCATCTCCAGTGCATCTGTCGTCAGAAATATCGACATTTTTCGATACCACAAGTTTTGTTCGATCTCAACAAGTCAGCTCTACGTTTCTCCATTACTTTAGGTCTGCTTATCTCAGTAAATAAAAGTTCTTCACTCCCAGCTAAACAGAAATCTGGCAAGAAGAGTTTTCAAGACTATTGAAAGAGAACATCATCAGTTGTTAAATGTTTCTTGAAAGAGTTTCCTTGATGCGGAACTGGAATAATTGTAATTACCTGATCTGCGTTTTGACTAACGCAGCTTTCATTGTTCCAGTAATTTTCTTTTTCTATGATATTTCGATCTTCATTACCGAAGATCTTCATCAGATGCATTTCACGAAACAAATGAAGCAAGCGCGTTATTTCCTCTAGTCATAATATTTATATACCCCAGACTGACCTTTCATTGGTTATACGTGTGTCACTTGTGTGTGTGTGTGTGTGCATTTTCATAACTGTTGTTTTCATCTAACTAATTTAGACCAGAGTGGCTAAATAATAATTTATCAATTGCATGCAATAACTAATCGTTTTTTTAAACACACTCAATGTAAATGACGTAACTGAGATGGGGAGACCCATAATTCAGAAACACTCGTCATAAAAACATGCCATGAGTGATAAAAACCAGAAGTCCGAACGACTAATGCACATGTTAAATTACAATTCAAACCACTAGGTTGTACTCAAGATAGAGAAGTTAATAACAGTTAATGGCGCACGCCACGCATGTCCATGTGTATGTGTATGCATAACTAAAAAACTTGGTTAAATTATTTTATTTTGATACACATGTACGTACATCTAAATGAAACTGCAGTCAATAGACATTAATTTACCCTTTGCACGCGTCAGACAAATTATTACTTATAACTATTGTATTATTAGAATATTTCCAATGGGTAGGGTGGGGGTGTAAAACAGAAAATTAAGGTTGAAATCACTATTTGTTTTAAAATCAAATGAATAGTTAGAGATGAAATTTGAAGGCTATATTCATAATTGTTTATTCATTTGTTGAATAAAAGCCCACTAATTAGTCAATCTTAATCTGATGTTCTTAATCTTTTACTGGAGCTAGCTTCAGTTACCAATTCATGCAATCGCCTTTTCCTTCCATTAGCTAGTGCAGTATTCCAAATCGGACCTAAAGATTTTTCAACAGCTGTTTCATTCATAATATCATCTCTAGATTTAATTTCTATAGATTCCCTAATCAATCTCGTCATCCTATTACGACTACATATTGCTATGCGTTTGCATTCCTCCCAGTCGATAGTATGCCCAGTCTCCACTACATGACGAGCAAGATCAGATTTAGCAATATGTCCATATTTACACACAGTTTTATGTTCACCTCTTCTTACTTTGATTGGACGCATGGTTTCACCAACATACTTGAGACTGCAATCATTGCATGGGATCTCATACACTCCTGAAGTGTCTAATGGTTCAATCTTTTCTTTTTGGTTAGGGAGTATAGTGCCTAGTGTAAGGGGCTGTTTTAAAACGGTCCTTATATTGTATTTTAAAGCTATTGATTTCACTTTCCTACTTAATATAGAGTCCGGTAATACCATGGCTCTTCCTTATCCTTATCCGCTTTTTTGTATCTCACACTAGGATTAAATTTCTTCACCATGTCCCTCATTGTTGTATCTATTAAATGAGGAGGGTAACCATTAGTCTTAAATATATCGCGTAGTCTGTCTAATTCTAACTTCCTATGCTTTATATCTGTTAACTTGAGACTTCTTAATGTTAATGACTTTAAGATACCGACTTTCATACGAAACGGGTGATTGGACTTGAAATTAAGAAGGATTCCTGAATAAGTATCCTTCCTATAAACATCTCTTCCCAATTTCAAACCATTTCTAATTAATTTGACATCTAAAAATGGTAATTCACCCGACGATTCCCTTTCTAAGGTAAATTGTAGTTCACTCATTCGATTAGCTAAATTTAAGAAATTTACCAATTTATTGTCACCATGGTTCCATATCAGTAATATATCATCCAAGAAACGTAGGTACAGTTTTGGTTTCAATGGAGTCTTATCCAACAGATTATTTTCCAAATAATGCATAAAGATATTGGCTATTGGGACCGATAAAGGTTGTCCCATTGGAACCCCTCTAATTTGTTTATAAAATTCCTTATGAAATTTAAAATAAGTGGAGGACATACAAATACACATCATCTCCATGACGTGTCCTAACGTCATTTTGCTTCCTTCTAATATTAGTGGGTGATCAACTAGGAAACGTCTAAAACAATCCAGAGCCTCAGGTACCGGTATATTTGTGTACATAGATACTACATCTAAGCTTACTAATCTATCCTTTTCATCTAGTACATATTTATCAATAATTTCAACCAAATGATATGAGTTAAGCAAGGTATGTTCTAAGAAATAGGAATATTTTCTTATTCTATGGCACAAAAACTTTGAAATTTTATATGTTGGGGAGTGTTGTACATTCACTATAATTCTTAAAGGATTACCCAGCTTATGCACTTTAACCAAACCATAAACTCTGGGTGCAACCGTATCTCTTTGAATGAGAGTGTTACCATGCGTCGAATCCAATTCTTCATTAGCAATCATTTTATTGATTAATAATTTTACTTGCCCTTGTAACTTATCAGTAGGGTCTTTTGTTATTTTAGTGTATACTTCAGCATTACTTAACTGTTCTATCATTTTATTGTTATAATCAGATTGATTCATCAGAACTGTAGCTCCTCCTTTATCCGCCTTAAGACATATAACATTATTTGATACTAAATCTTTTCTGAGACGTTTAATTTCATAATTAGGCTTAACTTTATCCTCTTTGTGTGTTAAAACCAATGAGGCAACGTCTAATTCAAATTTCACCTTATCATTATCCGAAAGAAGCTTTGCCGTTTTGACAGCCTCAGTAATTAATTCGTTTCTAACCGATCTTTCATTAGGAATAGCCATGTTTAAACCACGGTTAAGTAGTTCAACTTGATCCTTCTTAAGATTTAATGTTGATAGATTTACTATTCTATTAGACCCGATTAAATTATCACTTTCTTGGGGTCTATAAATTCCCAAGTCAGCTAATTTTTTATCGTGTCTAATTCTTAATTTTTTTATTTCTCTATTACGGGCTTTATCACTGAAATCCTCAATGCATTTAAAATCATCTACGTGCAAAAGAGAAGTTAACATCGATCTTAGTTTAGTTTTTTTCTGAATAAGTATAATCTTACGTTTAACTAAATTACGAATCAAAGTTTTTATAATATTTATACAAAGGTCATGCTTAAGAGACATGCCATAAGCATTTAGCTTAAAATTTAGTTTAAAACGAAAACATTTAGGAATAACATCATGTTTTAAACAAATACTTAAAGAAATATTGACACTTGCCTCACGATTTGTTGTTTCATTAGCGTATATTTATACCATTTTAACGGCATTTCTGTTATAGTTCCATGTTAAATGTTTCTTGAAAGAGTTTCCTTGATGCGCAACTGGATTGGAATTACCTGATCTGCGTTTTGACTAACGCAGCTTTCATTGTTCCAGTAATTTTCTTTTTCTATGATATTTCGATCTTCATTACCGAAGATCTTCATCAGATGCATTTCACGAAACAAATGAAGCAAGCGCGTTATTTCCTCTAGTCATAATATTTATATACCCCAGACTGACCTTTCATTGGTTATACGTGTGTCACTTGTGTGTGTGTGTGCATTTTCATAACTGTTGTTTTCATCTAACTAATTTAGACCAGAGTGGCTAAATAATAATTTATCAATTGCATGCAATAACTAATCGTTTTTTTAAACACACTCAATGTAAATGACGTAACTGAGATGGGGAGACCCATAATTCAGAAACACTCGTCATAAAAACATGCCATGAGTGATAAAACCAGAAGTCCGAACGACTAATGCACATGTTAAATTACAATTCAAACCACTAGGTTGTACTCAAGATAGAGAAGTTAATAACAGTTAATGGCGCACGCCACGCATGTCCATGTGTATGTGTATGCATAACTAAAAAACTTGGTTAAATTATTTTATTTTGATACACATGTACGTACATCTAAATGAAACTGCAGTCAATAGACATTAATTTACCCTTTGCACGCGTCAGACAAATTATTACTTATAACTATTGTATTATTAGAATATTTCCAATGGTTAGGGTGGGGGTGTAAAACAGAAAATTAAGTTTGAAATCTATTTGTTTTAAAATCAAATGAATAGTTAGAGATGAAATTTTGAAGATTATATTAATAATAATTGTTTATTCATTTGTTGAATAAAAGCCCACTAATTAGTCAATCTTAATCCGATGTTCTTAATCTTTTACTGGAGCTAGCTTCAGTTACCAATTCATGCAATCGCCTTTTTCTTCCACTAGCTAGTGCAGTATTCCAAATCGGACCTAAAGATTTTTCAACAGCTGTTTCATTCATAATATTATCTCTAGATTTAATTTCTATAGATTCCCTAATCAATCTCGTCATCCTATTACGACTACATATTGCTATGCGTTTGCATTCCTCCCAGTCGATAGTATGCCCAGTCTCCACTACATGACGAGCAAGGTCAGATTTAGCAATATGTCCATATTTACACGCAGTTTTATGTTCACCTCTTCTTACTTTGATTGGACGCATGGTTTCACCAACATACTTGAGACTGCAATCATTGCATGGGATCTCATACACTCCTGAAGTGTCTAATGGTTCAATCTTTTCTTTTTGGTTAGGGAGTATAGTGCCTAGTGTAAGGGGCTGTTTTAAAACGGTCCTTATATTGTATTTTAAAGCTATTGATTTCACTTTCCTACTTAATATAGAGTCCGGTAATACCATGACCTTCCGCTCTTCCTTATCCTTATCCGCTTTGGCTCTTCCTTATCCTTATCCGCTTTTGTGTATCTCACACTAGGATTAAATTTCTTCACCATGTCCCTCATTGTTGTATCTATTAAATGAGGAGGGTAACCATTAGTCTTAAATATATCGCGTAGTCTGTCTAATTCTAACTTCCTATGCTTTATATCTGTTAACTTGAGACTTCTTAATGTTAATGACTTTAAGATCCCGACTTTCATACGAAACGGGTGATTGGACTTGAAATTAAGAAGGATTCCTGAATAAGTATCCTTCCTATAAATATCTCTTCCCAATTTCAGACCATTTCTAATTAATTTGACATCTAAAAATGGTAATTCACCCGACGATTCCCTTTCTAAGGTAAATTGTAGTTCACTCATTCGATTAGCTAAATTTAAGAAATTTACCAATTTATTGTCACCATGGTTCCATATCAGTAATATATCATCCAAGAAACGTAGGTACAGTTTTGGTTTCAATGGAGTCTTATCCAACAGATTATTTTCCAAATAATGCATAAAGATATTGGCTATTGGGACCGATAAAGGTTGTCCCATTGGAACGCCTCTAATTTGTTTATAAAATTCCTTACGAAATTTAAAATAAGTGGAGGACATACAAATACACATCATCTCCATGACGTGTCCTAACGTCATTTTGCTTCCTTCTAATATTAGTGGGTGATCAACTAGGAAACGTCTAAAACAATCCAGAGCCTCAGGTACCGGTATATTTGTGTACATAGATACTACATCTAAGCTTACTAATCTATCCTTTTCATCTAGTACATATTTATCAATAATTTCAACCAAATGATATGAGTTAAGCAAGGTATGTTCTAAGAAATAGGAATATTTTCTTATTCTATGGCACAAAAACTTTGAAATTTTATATGTTGGGGAGTGTTGTACATTCACTATAATTCTTAAAGGATTACCCGGCTTATGCACTTTAACTAAACCATAAACTCTGGGTGCAACCGTATCTCTTTGAATGAGAGTGTTACCATGCGTCGAATCCAATTCTTCATTAGCAATCATTTTATTGATTAATAATTTTACTTGCCCTTGTAACTTATCAGTAGGGTCTTTTGTTATTTTATTGTATACTTCAGCATTACTTAACTGTTCTATCATTTTATTGTTATAATCAGATTGATTCATCAGAACTGTAGCTCCTCCTTTATCCGCCTTAAGACATATAACATTATTTGATACTAAATCTTTTCTGAGACGTTTAATTTCATAATTAGGCTTAACTTTATCCTCTTTGTGTGTTAAAACCAATGAGGCAACGTCTAATTCAAATTTCACCTTATCATTATCCGAAAGAAGCTTTGCCGTTTTGACAGCCTCAGTAATTAATTCGTTTCTAACCGATCTTTCATTAGGAATAGCCATGTTTAAACCACGGTTAAGTAGTTCAACTTGATCCTTCTTAAGATTTAATGTTGATAGATTTACTATTCTATTAGTCCCGATTAAATTATCACTTTCTTGGGGTCTATAAATTCCCAAGTCAGCTAATTTTTTATCGTGTCTAATTCTTACTTTTTTTATTTCTCTATTACGGGCTTTATCACTGAAATCCTCAATGCATTTAAAATCATCTGCGTGCAAAAGAGAAGTTAACATCGATCTTAGTTTAGTTTTTTCCTTAATAAGTATAATCTTACGTTTAACTAAATCACGAATCAAAGTTTTTATAATATTTATACAAAGGTCATGCTTAAGGGACATGCCATAAGCATTTAACTTAAAATTTAATTTAAAACGAAAACATTTAGGAATAACATCATGTTTTAAACAAATACTTAAAAAGGAAATATTTGACACTTGCCTCACGATTTGTTGTTTCAATAGCGTATATTTATTATACCATTTAACGGCATTGCTGCTATAATTCCATGTTAAATGTTTCTTGAAGGAGTTTCCGTGTTTCGCACCTGGAATAATTGAAATTACCTGATCTGCGTTTTGACTAACGCAGCTTTCATTGTTCCAGTAATTTTCTTTTAGCATGATATTTCGGCCCATCTTACCGTAGGCCTTCATCAGTTGCATCTCACGAAACAAATGAAGCAAGTGTTTTATTTCTTCTAGTCATAATATTTATATACCTCAGACTGACCTTTCATTAGATAACCAAGTTTTTTAGTTATGCATACACATACACATGGACATGCGTGGCGTGCGCCAATAACTGTTATTAACTTCTCTATCTTGAGTACAACCTAGTGGTTTGAATTGTAATTTAACATGTGCAATAGTCGTTCGGACTTCTGGTTTTAATCACTCATGGCATGTTTTTATGACGAGTGTTTCTGAATTATGGGTCTCCCCATCTCAGTTACGTCATTTACATTGAGTGTGTTTAAAAAAACGAATAGTTATTGCATGCAATTGATAAATTATTATTCAGCCACTCTGGTCGAAATTAGTTAGATGAAAACAACGGTTATGAAAATGTACACACACACACAAGTGACACACGTATAACCAATGAAAGGTCAGTCTGGGGTATATAAATATTATGACTAGAGGAAATAACGCGCTTGCTTCATTTGTTTCGTGAAATGCATCTGATGAAGATCTTCGGTAATGAAGATCGAAATATCATAGAAAAAGAAAATTACTGGAACAATGAAAGCTGCGTTAGTCAAAACGCAGATCAGGTAATTACAATTATTCCAGTTGCGCATCAAGGAAACTCTTTCAAGAAACATTTAACATGGAACTATAACAGAAATGCCGTTAAATGGTATAATAAATATACGCTAATGAAACAACAAATCGTGAGGCAAGTGTCAAATATTTCCTTTTTAAGTATTTGTTTAAAACATGATGTTATTCCTAAATGTTTTCGTTTTAAATTAAATTTTAAGTTAAATGCTTATGGCATGTCCCTTAAGCATGACCTTTGTATAAATATTATAAAAACTTTGATTCGTGATTTAGTTAAACGTAAGATTATACTTATTCAGGAAAAAACTAAACTAAGATCGATGTTAACTTCTCTTTTGCACGCAGATGATTTTAAATGCATTGAGGATTTCAGTGATAAAGCCCGTAATAGAGAAATAAAAAAAGTAAGAATTAGACACGATAAAAAATTAGCTGACTTGGGAATTTATAGACCCCAAGAAAGTGATAATTTAATCGGGACTAATAGAATAGTAAATCTATCAACATTAAATCTTAAGAAGGATCAAGTTGAACTACTTAACCGTGGTTTAAACATGGCTATTCCTAATGAAAGATCGGTTAGAAACGAATTAATTACTGAGGCTGTCAAAACGGCAAAGCTTCTTTCGGATAATGATAAGGTGAAATTTGAATTAGACGTTGCCTCATTGGTTTTAACACACAAAGAGGATAAAGTTAAGCCTAATTATGAAATTAAACGTCTCAGAAAAGATTTAGTATCAAATAAGGTTATATGTCTTAAGGCGGATAAAGGAGGAGCTACAGTACTGATGAATCAATCTGATTATAACAATAAAATGATAGAACAGTTAAGTAATGCTGAAGTATACACTAAAATAACAAAAGACCCTACTGATAAGTTACAAGGGCAAGTAAAATTATTAATCAATAAAATGATTGCTAATGAAGAATTGGATTCGACGCATGGTAACACTCTCATTCAAAGAGATACGGTTGCACCCAGAGTTTATGGTTTGGTTAAAGTGCATAAGCCGGGTAATCCTTTAAGAATTATAGTGAATGTACAACACTCCCCAACATATAAAATTTCAAAGTTTTTGTGCCATAGAATAAGAAAATATTCCTATTTCTTAGAACATACCTTGCTTAACTCATATCATTTGGTTGAAATTATTGATAAATATGTACTAGATGAAAAGGATAGATTAGTAAGCTTAGATGTAGTATCTATGTACACAAATATACCGGTACCTGAGGCTCTGGATTGTTTTAGACGTTTCCTAGTTGATCACCCACTAATATTAGAAGGAAGCAAAATGACGTTAGGACACGTCATGGAGATGATGTGTATTTGTATGTCCTCCACTTATTTTAAATTTCGTAAGGAATTTTATAAACAAATTAGAGGCGTTCCAATGGGACAACCTTTATCGGTCCCAATAGCCAATATCTTTATGCATTATTTGGAAAATAATCTGTTGGATAAGACTCCATTGAAACCAAAACTGTACCTACGTTTCTTGGATGATATATTACTGATCTGGAACCATGGTGACAATAAATTGGTAAATTTCTTAAATTTAGCTAATCGAATGAGCGAACTACAATTTACCTTAGAAAGGGAATCGTCGGGTGAATTACCATTTTTAGATGTCAAATTAATTAGAAATGGTTTGAAATTGGGAAGAGATGTTTATAGGAAGGATACTTATTCAGGAATCCTTCTTAATTTCAAGTCCAATCACCCGTTTCGTATGAAAGTCGGTATCTTAAAGTCATTAACATTAAGAAGTCTCAAGTTAACAGATATAAAGCATAGGAAGTTAGAATTAGACAGACTACGCGATATATTTAAGACTAATGGTTACCCTCCTCATTTAATAGATACAACAATGAGGGACATGGTGAAGAAATTTAATCCTAGTGTGAGATACAAAAAGCGGATAAGGATAAGGAAGAGCGGAAGGTCATGGTATTACCGGACTCTATATTAAGTAGGAAAGTGAAATCAATAGCTTTAAAATACAATATAAGGACCGTTTTAAAACAGCCCCTTACACTAGGCACTATACTCCTTAACCAAAAAGAAAAGATTGAACCATTAGACACTTCAGGAGTGTATGAGATCCCATGCAATGAATGCAGTCTCAAGTATGTTGGTGAAAATATGCGTCCAATCAAAGTAAGAAGAGGTGAACATAAAACTGTGTGTAAATATGGACATATTGCTAAATCTGACCTTGCTCGTCATGTGGTGGAGACTGGGCATACTATCGACTGGGAGGAATGCAAACGCATAGCAATATGTAGTCGTAATAGGATGACGAGATTGATTAGGGAATCTATAGAAATTAAATCTAGAGATAATATTATGAATGAAACAGCTGTTGAAAAATCTTTAGGTCCGATTTGGAATACTGCACTAGCTAGTGGAAGAAAAAGGCGATTGCATGAATTGGTAACTGAAGCTAGCTCCAGTAAAAGATTAAGAACATCGGATTAAGATTGACTAATTAGTGGGCTTTTATTCAACAAATGAATAAACAATTATTATTAATATAATCTTCAAAATTTCATCTCTAACTATTCATTTGATTTTAAAACAAATAGATTTCAAACTTAATTTTCTGTTTTACACCCCCACCCTAACCATTGGAAATATTCTAATAATACAATAGTTATAAGTAATAATTTGTCTGACGCGTGCAAAGGGTAAATTAATGTCTATTGACTGCAGTTTCATTTAGATGTACGTACATGTGTATCAAAATAAAATAATTTAACCAAGTTTTTTAGTTATGCATACACATACACATGGACATGCGTGGCGTGCGCCATTAACTGTTATTAACTTCTCTATCTTGAGTACAACCTAGTGGTTTGAATTGTAATTTAACATGTGCATTAGTCGTTCGGACTTCTGGTTTTATCACTCATGGCATGTTTTTATGACGAGTGTTTCTGAATTATGGGTCTCCCCATCTCAGTTACGTCATTTACATTGAGTGTGTTTAAAAAAACGATTAGTTATTGCATGCAATTGATAAATTATTATTTAGCCACTCTGGTCTAAATTAGTTAGATGAAAACAACAGTTATGAAAATGCACACACACACACAAGTGACACACGTATAACCAATGAAAGGTCAGTCTGGGGTATATAAATATTATGACTAGAGGAAATAACGCGCTTGCTTCATTTGTTTCGTGAAATGCATCTGATGAAGATCTTCGGTAATGAAGATCGAAATATCATAGAAAAAGAAAATTACTGGAACAATGAAAGCTGCGTTAGTCAAAACGCAGATCAGGTAATAACATCATCAGTTCATCGAAAATTTATTGAGCATCACCATTACACTTAGTCGCTAAATAAAAAGGATCATCGAGAGCCTGTGGAGATTATCGCAAGCTCAATACTGTAACAAAATCCACTGCGCACCCTATTCCCAATATAAACACATTGCTTAAAAAATTCAGTGATAACAAATACTTTTCAGTGATTGACTTCAAACAAGCCTACCGCCACATTCCAGTAACGCCAGAAGATGTTCTAAAATATTGCAGCCATCACTCAGAATTTTGACGTTCTGAGTACCTCTACATGCTTTTTGATCAAAAGTATGCCACTTAAATAATTTCGATTTTCATGACGCCAATTAAGGTATGTCCTACCTTGATGACATACTGGTTTTTAATCCAGACCTATATTCCCATACCAAGCATCTAATAAATGCCCTATCGCACTAATAAGATCACGGACACAAGATCAATTTTGAAAAAAAAGCAAATTGTAACTATATTCATTGACTCCTAGGGAATTTTTTTTCACCTCAAGTACAAAGCCTTTGCCATCTAACGTAAATTTGATCAAGAAGATTCTGTTCCCCAAGACTTTTAATAACGTACAAAAAATATTAGGCTTTCTGAAACACTATTTCACGTTCCTTCCAGGCCTATCAAACGAACTATATCCGTTATGTAAAAACCTGCGGAATCGAAAAGGACTTTGGAGAAACTCGACATTTTCTTGGTCGTCTGATGACGAGGAATTACTCCATCATGTCATCAACACGTTAGCAAATACCACAATGCTTAAACATCCAGACTTCTAGCGACATTTTATACACAAACTGATGCTTCTGAATTTGTAATTGGAGCCAGTTTTGAACAATAGTTCGATGAATTTTGGAAGCTAATTAGTTTTTACTCGCCAACTCTACAACCAGTGGAAATTATATATCACTATATTGGTCGAGAACTCCTCGCCATCCCTGGCACAGTGCACCATTTTATTAGCATCATACGCAGTAGCAGATTTGTTATTTTACAGATAATGCACTAATAGTTAGCGTACATTAAAATTCGACTTCAACCGTCGCAAAGATCCCTGTCAGTATGGAAATACAGGTGTTAGGTCTAAATGAATGGCATTCGACATTTTTTAGGCAAAAGTCGAACAAAAAATTATTACAGACACACTTTCCAGGCCAGACGTCTTACTATAACCAGCTTGGCTTTTGACATTTTCAGTCAAATCCGTGACTCACAATAAATCATCATTAGTGTCATTACTATTAAAAATAGGACAACGCGGTAATATTCAAATTAAAAGACAAGTAGATTGTAATACCACCAAGTTTGTATGCCGACTCTTGGAAGGTTAACATTTTGTCTACTTCCTGAATACTCAGCCTCACAAGCCATTTCTGCCCACCAGCCCCCAGAGAATGATTTTGAATTCTTTTCACTCTGTTTCTTACTCAGGTAGTAAAGCGACTGTAAAACATATAACAGTTCGTTTCTGAGGTTATTCATTGAGGCAGAATGAAATGACATGGGTCTCCGAGTACGCTATAGGCCAAAGGAATAAAATAACCCGGCACAGTCATTCAAAGTTAGATTATTTCCCAAAAAAATCACGCCTAGCCCACGTCTATATTGACAGAGTACATCTGACTCAGATTCAAGGTATTAGCTACATTATAATTATCATTGATAGAATTAGTAGATTGCTAATGGCTTTATTTCTTTTCATCATTTCTGCAGATGAAGCACTAATGGTTCTATATTTGCATAGATAGCACATTATTGTGTTCTCAACATGGTTATTACTGAAAGAGGTACATGATTCTCATCCGACCGTTTCAAAACATGCTGCGTTTCATTGGATGCATCTTAAAGCAAACTACTGCCAACTACCCTTAATCTAACGGTATCGTATAATGAATTTAAAGGGAAATCAAAAAAATTAACATCCTCGTCGATTTAAGGCAGCTAGGTTGAAGCATTTCTCTTAGTCCTCTTTGCAATGCGTTCCCATATAGGCGAATCTATTCGAAAGTTTGCGCTACAACTCGTGTATGACATAAACCTACGCTTGCCTAGTCAGTTCTTAAGTTTACTACTCGCACGGAAAGACCTAGAAATCGAAGTTTCTCGCCTTCAAATTTATTTCAGTAACATGCCTTTACAGTAGCCAATACATGCGCTTTGACCAGACTTCGATTGTCCGCAGCTCCATAGCAACAAGAAAGTACTTGTTAGAAAAATTGCTGCTGTTGCACCATTGCAACCAAAGTATCGCGATCCTTACCAGAATTTGTTCAGATATCCTAAATGTTGCATTATTATTCAAGATCTGACACCTACTTCGGTAAACATAGACAGGTTGAAACCTTTTATCCAACCACCTAATCCTGTCAATATATATGCATTTTAGGCTCTAAATTTTCTACAATATAAACCGAGAAATAAATTACTTAGCATTATTTGTAACTGATAACATTTTGTCCATTATTTGTTCATTCTACTACGTATCACATTTTAATTAATTTTGTACACTCCTTGCTCTCTATTTCGCGTGACTTGAACACCTCAAGGATACGCATATTTCATTTTTTATACTTACTTGACTTACGTGGTATAACCAGGTGTTCTAAGCTAACAATGGTGTAGTGTCTACTAATATTTCTTTGGTATTATGCCAGTTCTGAAACAATGTTTGAGTAAACTTCTTTTGTTTTTAACATTTGCTTTTTAAGCAGTAATGTTTAACCACCATACAAATGCACCGTATGACTCACGCCTGAGCTCACACTTGCTGTTTTTGATATAACCATCTACTTAAAGCTAACACTTTATCTCTCAACAGTAAGTAGTCACAGTAAGTAGTTATACAACATATTATAGGAAATAATTATGAATAACGAATCTTCATCTGTTACGCAGTCTACATAATCATAAACAAATATCATGGACCACAACGTCGAGCACACGCTACTTCTTTTTGTCGTATCGAAATTTCATTGACAGTGATCCAGCCTGCCCAGGTAACAAACCTAAACCTGACATCCTCAATTACAATCCACTTTTCAATATTCTCATTGTGGCTCTCGAAATCATTCTGCACTGCTCCAATTTGTTTCACGGGGCATGACCAGCCACAACATCTATCAAATTAAAATCAATTAATAGTGGTAATTTGGCATCATATCATTATAAAAGCAATGCACGAGTATGCAAAAGTCCAGCATATTACGATACATTTTTGTTAAACTGCGGGATGAATAATAACAACTTACATCACTGGGTTCGAACTATGCCCTACAGTACTAATCAAGCCTCGGCAGGAGGAACGTTTTTTAATTTTTTTTTCTCAGAGAGGAAATTGATATAACAGATCAAATTAATTCGCCAACATTTTAACAAAACTAAATTCAAAATGTATTACACTGTCAATTGAGAACGCGCAACATTCGATTGACCAATAACTTATGATTTTGCTATATATATATATATATATATATATATATATATATATATATATATATATATATATATATATATATATATATATATACGCGATGCAATTACCACACAACACATTGTGCTCTGTTCGCTTCCTGTGATTTTTGTTGCTTTCTCTGCTGCACTGAAAATCTACGCTGACATATCCACTTTCATTCACCACGATGTGTCACTAATTCGGGTAGTCTTCAGTCAAGTCAATCTTTTTGTTGCTGCGTATTCCGTCATACATAATCGATTAACAATAAATCGGATTTCTACGTCTGCAAGTCATCTTAGTGTTGCCGCAGACCTTCAACAAGACCAATCAAGGCCTTCAAACAGCAACTATTATATTCAGTTTCGACAATTCTACTTGTTTACGTGCACCTGTTCAAAGGATCAACAGCCAACAAACAGAGAACAAAAGCCAGTGTTTAGAACGGCTTCAGGACATGCACATTCTGGTAATACTTATAAACTGTTATGGCATTTGTTGGTGAATATTTCCTAGGCACTATTAAGGGCCACCAATAGTAATTTCTTCGGAATACTTCTTTTGGCCTTTAAATAACATTGTACGGCATTCTAGCGAAAATATGACACTTTAAATGAGCAAAATTAAATCGTAGGCGTTTCTTAATTCCATCCTATTGTAACGACACAAATCAATCGCCGACATATTGCGTAAATTAAATTCAAATTTATTTACGTTGCACCAATGAGAAAAAAGCAAATTGCCGTTTAACCACGTCTAACCACGTTTAACCAATAGTATGCAAGTACACATATTGCATGCTATTTAAGCACGGTAATTTACCATGCAAGTCAGTTGTGGCATTTGCCTTCTACCTGCTTCACGCGTGTGCGTTCTGTCGGTTGTCAATACGTGTGCGCTCTGTCGGCTGTCAGTATCTACTCATCTTGTTGCGGGATACCGGAGAGACGAGCCAATTGAGTGCAGGACCTGCAGGACACCATCCACAACACGATCACAGCTCAACCACGGGAGCAACAAATCAACCAGAGTCCACCCAAGGCTCTAGGACATCTTCAACGCAGAATACTTAAAGCGAACGCATTACCCGGCCCTCTTAAGGGCCCCCATATCAGTAACTAATCTCTATTCAGAGCACCTTAACCGAGTTTGTAACGTCGTACGGCATTTACTTGAAGCCGGGGCGTTTACAAAATTGGCGACCGCGCCAGGATATTGATTATTTATCTGATTTTTTTTGGGTATAAATAAATTGACTTTCTTCTTCATTTGTTTGGGATGAATCGACTAACATTTGCGTTTTCTTTACCCTGATCCTGTTTTTCTGTTGGGTATATATTCGTGAATTTGTGGTGTTCGTCTTCCCTAAAGGAAGATTTCAAATTTTGGAAGCAGTGTGTTATTCTTGCTGTTGAAAATAATAATTCATTGGCACTTAAGAGCCAACGGGCCCTTGTTCGTCTTCCCTACGGGACAATTTCAATTTTTGGAAGGAGTGACGCTGTTCTGTGTTGAAATAATAATACATTGTCATCAAAGGCCATCGGGGCCTCTGTTCGTTTTTTCCTTTTGTACTGGACAATATCAAGCAACAGTGGAAGCTGTTTGTGGGTAAGCGTTTCGTTATATATTTATACATTTATATATACATTTTCATATTGCTTATAAATTTATGCTTTTAAGATCCCGTAAGATTGTTAAAATGTCAGGTCCAATTTTAGATATTGATGTTCCTGTTTGGGATGGAGATAGTGAGTTATTTTTTATGCGCGTAGACTCCGCTTTCTCCCCGTTTCCTGATTATGACAGTCATCAAAAACTGTCAAAGGTTTTTGCTAAACTACCTTCTGAATTGCAGCGACGGATTTATCCTAAGCTTGAGGCCATTAGGAAGCTACCTAATCCCATTTTGGGCCTACAAAACGAGGTAGAATCCTTGCTTGGACCCACGGAAACTGAGCAGATAATAAACAAATATGCGCAGTTAGATATGCCAAATCTTGGCCCCATAGAAATACTGAGGGAATTACGGAAACGTTGGTATAAAACCAACATTTCTGACCATGAGGCTAAGGTTGTTTTTATTAACAATCTTCCCCAAACATTAAAACTCTTTGCCAGACAGCTCCCCAACACTCTCTCTATAGATGACTTATCTGAGAGATGTGAGTTAGAATATAGGGTTTTGGAACCCAAAGTGAATCCATCATCCTTTTCTTCACCCCCGCAAGATGATAGAATCTCCTCCTTAGAGAGAACAGTGGCGAACATGGCCAAAGTTCTAGAAGGATTGGCCATTACCAAATCGGAGATAAATCATGTGAATGCTCGACCAAAATTCGTTTCCAAGTCAAATTATAATGGTAGGCGGCGATCGAGATCTCCGCAATCATTTAATAAATATGCTCCAAAGAACTGGTGTTATAACCACCAGAAGTTTTTTATGCTTGCCAAGTTTGTCTTTGTCGTTCCGAAGAATTTCCGAATGAGTGTCAATTTCCACAGCTGACGGAGAGGACAACAGACCGCAGGCACAAGGGTGCATCAGTATCGGGAAACGTCTGGCGCAGGAAGTAGAAGACCGTACTTTCTGCACATCAACGGCATCAACGGCGCTACAGGGAAGAAGCCAACTACAATCCGACATCCCTGTCGACTCTTTTCGTCCACGCCGAATTTTTCACATAGAAAACCAAACAGACAATGCCGGTCGCTATCACCAGCCTACTTGTTTGCATGACCCGGCCAAACAGCCAAACGAACTTCTGCACCTTCTTGATTTCAAAACTGGCGAAGAGTACATCGTAGACACAGGTGCGGCAGTCTCAGTTCTCAAAGGTGATTCAATGGCCGAGATGTCGCTAGGCGTTCTTCTCGCAACAGCTACAGGCGAGCCCATACCAACTTATGGCTGCCAATACCGCACACTCAACATAGGTCTACGACGTGAATTTTCCCACAACTTCATCATTGCCAAGGTCTCACATAATATAATAGGCCTTGATTTCCTTCTAAAATTTCGGCTCATTGTTGATCTTGCCAATCAAAAGATCATCGACCCCTCCACCGGACTTGAACAAAGCTTTTGGACACTTGCCTCCGAGCGTTTGGAGTTACAGGTCATTCAACCAACCCCAGTGCATCATTCAGCAGAGATATCAGCAGCTCTTCGAAAATACAAATCGCTTTTCGATCTTAACAAATCCGATCTGCGAGTCTCCAACACGATGCATCACATCGTCACAGAAGGACAACCTATTGCACTCAAGAAGCGACCACTGGCTCCTGCTAAGCTGAAAGCTGCACAAGAAGAATTCTCAAGGCTTTTGGAAGAGGGAATCATCAGACCATCGAAAAGTTCATGGGCGTCACCATTGCACTTAGTCTCAAAATCAAACGGATCGTACAGAGCCTGTGGAGACTACCGTAAGCTAAATTCAGTGACAAAATCTGATGCATATCCTATTCCAAATATCAACACATTACTTGAAAAACTCAACGGCAGCAATTTCTTCTCAGTAATTGACCTTAGACAAGCCTACCATCACATCCCGGTAGCACCAGAGGATATCGAGAAAACTGCTGTCATCACTCCATTTGGCCTTTTCGAATACCTTTACATGCCTTTTGGACTTAAGTGTGCTACACAGACATTTCAAAGATTCATAGACAACATACTTCGCGATGACTCTGCTTATTATATGTCATACCTAGATGACATTATGGTATTCAGTCCAGATCTAGAATCTCATGCGAAACATCTACGAAATGTCCTCTCGCGCTTATCCAACCACGGACTCAAGATCAACTGTGACAAGACGCAGATTGCAACTTCATCCGTCGACTTCTTAGGGCATCGTATCACGGCCCAAGGTATTCAACCGTTGCCGTCAAAGACGAATTCAATCAAGAATATCAAGTCACCAAGGACTTTGAGCGATTTGCAGAAAATCCTGGGAGTACTAAACTATTATCGCAAGTTCCTTCCAGGCCTTTCAAAACAACTTTATCCTTTGTGCAGGCACCTGCGGAACCGAAAAGGACTTAGCAAGAATTCCATCATTGCTTGGTCATCCGAAGACGAGGAATTACTTCGACTTGCCATCAACTCGTTAGCAAATGCCACAATGCTAACGCATCCAGATTTTGAAAAGCCATTTCTACTCACGACAGATGCTTCTGAATTCGCTATTGGAGCCACTTTGGAACAAGAGATCGACGGAGTTCGGAAGCCTATCAGTTTCTACTCGCGTACTCTCCAACCAGTAGAAACGAGGTACGACACTTTCGGCCGAGAACTTCTCGCCATCCACGACGCAGTGCGCCATTTTATCAGCATCATTGGCAGTAGCAGATTTGTTGTTTTCACAGATCATGCACCACTAGTTAGCGCACTTCGAAACGCAACTTCATCTATCGCCAAGTACCCTGCCAGAGTGGAAAGACAGCTTTCTCGTCTAAGCGAATGGCAATTTGACGTCTTTCACGTCAAGGGCAAACAGAACTTCATTGCAGATGCCCTGTCTAGGCCAGACGTCTCTCTACAACCACCTTCACCGTCACCATTCACTGTCAACTCCGTGGCAC
>JAQBSW010007008.1:0-44150 GCA_029291075.1 Eudiplozoon nipponicum
AGTCAAATAATTATTGTTACTATGTTTACGGCATTGCATTATGAGAAGCAGGACACCTGAATGCAATTTCCAAGTATAAAAAACAGCAATTTCTGATATGTCCCAATTAACACAGATTAATGTAAATGTATTAAGAAATTTTGCATAATATCGTCTGAACGGGAATATTGTATACAAATAATTGAAGAATAATTGAAACTTGAGACATTGACTGCAGGGAAATACAGACTGAAAGCAGTGCAAATTGTGTCGCGATGGCCGAGTGGTTAAGGCGTTGGACTCGAAATCCAATGGGGTTTCCCCGCGTAGGTTCAAATCCTGCTCGCGACGTTTTTCTTTTTGCAATAATGGCGTCGGTTTTTCAGACAATATCGTGTATATATTTTCTTTCCACAAGTTTGGATTTCGTATATATCTACATATAACTAAACATCAATAGAATCCGACAAATATTTATAATCATTAACTGCTAAACTGGTATAACTTACTTTGTTATTGCATTCATCCTATCCATTTGAAACACATGCTGAGCATACTTTTATGAAAAATATGAAGATAGTCTCACTCAGCATTTGAAGGAGAATGCCTATGTTTGATAATAATAAATGGGCTGAAAATTAATGTCACTTATTTAACCTTATTGCCACCTGGCTGGAGAATTCGAATTGTAATTTTCATTAGAATTGTTTGAGTACACATTTAATAAACATGTGTAGAATGCGAAGGAAATCTGCGTAACTAAAAGATATACAATTGCTATCACTTGTTATGTACATGACCATTTCGTTAATTATGAGCCAATTCAAACCTCTGCTAAATATCCTTCAGGATAGTATACGTTTTTTCGGAAGATAATATTGACAAGCAAAATTGGTTGAAATTAAACCGGTACACGAAATGTTTAGATTCAGGTTAGAGTAAATTGATGATTGTCCGTAAACTTAAATCATCAATTATCTGCTACGCGTAGACTGTATTACTTTATTAAAGAAATCTGATGCAGAAAACATTTTTTCATTATTATATCTCGCAATATTTAAACTTGTGCCGAAAAACGCGCAACTTAGAACTAGTTCGGGCATATTGAATATTCTCAGTAAATTGAATTTAGAAAATCAAAATATAGCTCACGATAATTTGTTGCGCAAAAGTCAAATAATTATTGTTACTATGTTTACGGCATTGCATTATGAGAAGCAGGACACCTGAATGCAATTTCCAAGTATAAAAAACAGCAATTTCTGATATGTCCCAATTAACACAGATTAATGTAAATGTATTAAGAAATTTTGCATAATATCGTCTGAACGGGAATATTGTATACAAATAATTGAAGAATAATTGAAACTTGAGACATTGACTGCAGGGAAATACAGACTGAAAGCAGTGCGAATTGTGTCGCGATGGCCGAGTGGTTAAGGCGTTGGACTTGAAATCCAATGGGGTTTCCCCGCGTAGGTTCAAATCCTGCTCGCGACGTTTTCTTTTTGCAATAATGGCGTCGGTTTTTCAGACAATTTCGTGTATATATTTTCTTTCCACAAGTTTGGATTTCGTATATATCTACATATAACTAAACATCAATAAAATCCAACAAATATTTATAATCATTAACTGCTAAACTGGTATAACTTACTTTGTTATTGCATTCATCCTATCCATTTGAAACACATGCTGAGCATACTTTTATGAAAAATATGAAGATAGTCTCACTCAGCATTTGAAGGAGAATGCCTATGTTTGATAATAATAAATGGGCTGAAAATTAATGTCACTTATTTAACCTTATTGCCACCTGGCTGGAGAATTCGAATTGTAATTTTCATTAGAATTGTTTGAGTACACATTTAATAAACATGTGTAGAATGCGAAGGAAATCTGCGTAACTAAAAGATATACAATTGCTATCACTTGTTATGTACATGACCATTTCGTTAATTATGAGCCAATTCAAACCTCTGCTAAATATCCTTCAGGATAGTATACGTTTTTTCGGAAGATAATATTGACAAGCAAAATTGGTTGAAATTAAACCGGTACACGAAATGTTTAGATTCAGGTTAGAGTAAATTGATGATTGTCCGTAAACTTAAATCATCAATTATCTGCTACGCGTAGACTGTATTACTTTATTAAAGAAATCTGATGCAGAAAACATTTTTCTCATTATTATATCTCGCAATATTTAAACTTGTGTCGAAAAACGCGTAACTTAGAACTAGTTCGGGCATATTGAATATTCTCAGTAAATTGAATTTAGAAAATCAAAATATAGCTCACGATAATTTGTTGCGCAAAAGTCAAATAATTATTGTTACTATGTTTACGGCATTGCATTATGAGAAGCAGGACACCTGAATGCAATTTCCAAGTATAAAAAACAGCAATTTCTGATATGTCCCAATTAACACAGATTAATGTAACTGTATTAAGATATTTTGCATAATATCGTCTGAACGGGAATATTGTATACAAATAATTGAAGAATAATTGAAACTTGAGACATTGACTGCAGGGAAATACAGACTGAAAGCAGTGAGAATTGTGTCGCGATGGCCGAGTGGTTAAGGCGTTGGACTCGAAATCCAATGGGGTTTCCCCGCGTAGGTTCAAATCCTGCTCGCGACGTTTTCTTTTTGCAATAATGGCGTCGGTTTTTCAGACAATTTCGTGTATATATTTTCTTTCCACATGTTTGGATTTCGTATATATCTACACATAACTAAACATCAATAAAATCCAACAAATATTTATAATCATTAACTGCTAAACTGGTATAACTTACTTTGTTATTGCATTCACCCTATCCATTTGAAACACATGCTGAGCATACTTTTATGAAAAATATGAAGATAGTCTCACTCAGCATTTGAAGGAGAATGCCTATGTTTGATAATAATAAATGGGCTGAAAATTAATGTCACTTATTTAACCTTATTGCCACCTGGCTGGAGAATTCGAATTGTAATTTTCATTAGAATTGTTTGAGTACACATTTAATAAACATGTGTAGAATGCGAAGGAAATCTGCGTAACTAAAAGATATACAATTGCTATCACTTGTTATGTACATGACCATTTCGTTAATTATGAGCCAATTCAAACCTCTGCTAAATATCCTTCAGGATAGTATACGTTTTTTCGGAAGATAATATTGACAAGCAAAATTGGTTGAAATTAAAACGGTACACGAAATGTTTAGATTCAGGTTAGAGTAAATTGATGATTGTCCGTAAACTTAAATCATCAATTATCTGCCACGCGTAGACTGTATTACTTTATTAAAGAAATCTGATGCAGAAAACATTTTTCTCATTATTATATCTCGCAATATTTAAACTTGTGTCGAAAAACGCGTAACTTAGAACTAGTTCGGGCATATTGAATATTCTCAGTAAATTGAATTTAGAAAATCAAAATATAGCTCACGATAATTTGTTGCGCAAAAGTCAAATAATTATTGTTACTATGTTTACGGCATTGCATTATGAGAAGCAGGACACCTGAATGCAATTTCCAAGTATAAAAAACAGCAATTTCTGATATGTCCCAATTAACACAGATTAATGTAAATGTATTAAGAAATTTTGCATAATATCGTCTGAACGGGAATATTGTTTACAAATAATTGAAGAATAATTGTAACTTGAGACATTGACTGCAGGGAAATACAGACTGAAAGCAGAGCGAATTGTGTCGCGATGGCCGAGTGGTTAAGGCGTTGGACTCGAAATCCAATGGGGTTTCCCCGCGTAGGTTCAAATCCTGCTCGCGACGGTTTCTTTTTACAATAATGGCGTCGGTTTTTCAGACAATTTCGTGTATATATTTTCTTTCCACAAGTTTGGATTTCGTATATATCTGCATATAACTAAACATCAATAAAATCCAACAAATATTTATAATCATTAACTGCTAAACTGGTATAACTTACTTTGTTATTGCATTCATCCTATCCATTTGAAACACATGCTGAGCATACTTTTATGAAAAATATGAAGATAGTCTCACTCAGCATTTGAAGGAGAATGCCTATGTTTGATAATAATAAATGGGCTGAAAATTAATGTCACTTATTTAACCCTATTGCCACCTGGCTGGAGAATTCGAATTGTAATTTTCATTAGAATTGTTTGAGCACACATTTAATAAACATGTGTAGAATGCGAAGGAAATCTGCGTAACTAAAATGTATACAATTGCTATCACTTGTTATGTACATGACCATTTCGTTAATTATGAGCCAATTCAAACCTCTGCTAAATATCCTTCAGGATAGTATACGTTTTTTCGGAAGATAATATTGACAAGCAAAATTGTTTGAAATGAAACCGGTACACGAAATGTTTAGATTCAGGTTAGAGTAAATTGATGATTGTCCGTAAACTTAAATCGTCAATTATCTGCCACGCGTAGACTGTATTACTTTATTAAAGAAATCTGATGCAGAAAACATATTTTCCATTATTATATCTCGCAATATTTAAACTTGTGTCGAAAAACGCGTAACTTAGAACTAGTTCGGGCATATTGAATATTCTCAGTAAATTGAATTTAGAAAATCAAAATATAGCTCACGATAATTTGTTGCGCAAAAGTCAAATAATTATTGTTACTATGTTTACGGCATTGCATTATGAGAAGCAGGACACCTGAATGCAATTTCCAAGTATAAAAAACAGCAATTTCTGATATGTCCCAATTAACACAGATTAATGTAACTGTATTAAGAAATTTCGCATGATATCGTCTGAACGGGAATATTGTATACAAATAATTGAAGAATAATTGAAATTTGAGACATTGACTGCAGGGAAATACAGACTGAAAGCATAGCGAATTGTGTCGCGATGGCCGAGTGGTTAAGGCGTTGGACTTGAAATCCAATGGGGTTTCCCCGCGTAGGTTCAAATCCTGCTCGCGACGTATTCTTTTTGCAATAATGGCATCGGTTTTTCAGACAATTTCGTGTATATATTATCTTTCCACAAGTTTGGATTTCGTATATATCTGCATATAACTAAACATCAATAAAATCCAACAAATATTTATAATCATTAACTGCTAAACTGGTATAACTTACTTTGTTATTGCATTCATCCTATCCATTTGAAACACATGCTGAGCATACTTTTATGAAAAATATGAAGATAGTCTCACTCAGCATTTGAAGGAGAATGCCTATGTTTGATAATAATAAATGGGCTGAAAATTAATGTCACTTATTTAACCCTATTGCCACCTGGCTGGAGAATTCGAATTGTAATTTTCATTAGAATTGTTTGAGCACACATTTAATAAACATGTGTAGAATGCGAAGGAAATCTGCGTAACTAAAATGTATACAATTGCTATCACTTGTTATGTACATGACCATTTCGTTAATTATGAGCCAATTCAAACCTCTGCTAAATATCCTTCAGGATAGTATACGTTATTTCGGAAGATAATATTGACAAGCAAAATTGGTTGAAATGAAACCGGTACACGAAATGTTTAGATTCAGGTTAGAGTAAATTGATGATTGTCCGTAAACTTAAATCGTCAATTATCTGCCACGCGTAGACTGTATTACTTTATTAACGAAATCTGATGCAGAAAACATATTTTCCATTATTATATCTCGCAATATTTAAACTTGTGTCGAAAAACGCGTAACTTAGAACTAGTACGGGCATATTGAATATTCTCAGTAAATTGAATTTAGAAAATCAAAATATAGCTCACGATAATTTGTTGCGCAAAAGTCAAATAATTATTGTTACTATGTTTACGGCATTGCATTATGAGAAGCAGGACACCTGAATGCAATTTCCAAGTATAAAAAACAGCAATTTCTGATATGTCCCAATTAACACAGATTAATGTAACTGTATTTAGAAATTTCGCATGATATCTTCTGAACGGGAATATTGTATACAAATAATTGAAGAATAATTGAAACTTGAGACATTGACTGCAGGGAAATACAGACTGAAAGCAATGCGAATTGTGTCGCGATGGCCGAGTGGTTAAGGCGTTGGACTAGAAATCCAATGGGGTTTCCCCGCGTAGGTTCAAATCCTGCTCGCGACGTTTTGATTTTGCAATAATGGCGTCGGTTTTTCAGACAATTTCGTGTATATATTATCTTTCCACAAGTTTAGATTTCGTATATATCTGCATATAACTAAACATCAATAAAATCCAACAAATATTTATAATCATTAACTGCTAAACTGGTATAACTTACTTTGTTATTGCATTCACCCTATCCATTTGAAACACATGCTGAGCATACTTTAATGAAAAATATGAAGATAGTCTCATTCAGCATTTGAAGGAGAATGCCTATGTTTGATAATAATAAATGGGCTGAAAATTAATGTCACTTATTTAACCCTATTGCCACCTGGCTGGAGAATTCGAATTGTAATTTTCATTAGAATTGTTTGAGTACACATTTAATAAACATGTGTAGAATGCGAAGGAAATCTGCGTAACTAAAAGATATACAATTGCTATCACCTGATGTGTACATGACCATTTCGTTAATTATGAGCCAATTCAAACCTCTGCTAAATATCCTTCAGGATAGTATACGTTTTTTCGGAAGATAATATTGACAAGCAAAATTGGTGATCGAGGGTAGTACATGGTTGAAATTAAACCGGTACACGAAATGTTTAGATTCAGGTTAGAGTAAATTGATGATTGTCCGTAAACTTTAATCGCCAATTATCTGCCACGCGTAGACTGTATTACTTTATTAACGAAATCTGATGCAGAAAACTTTTTTTCATTATAATATCTCGCAATATTTAAACTTGTGCCGAAAAACGCGTAACTTAGAACTAGTTCGGGCATATTGAATATTGTCAGTAAAGTGAATTTAGAAAATCAAAATATAGCTCACGATAATTTGTTGCGCAAAAGTCAAATAATTATTGTTACTATGTTTACGGCATTGCATTATGAGAAGCAGGACACCTGAATGCAATTTCCAAGTATAAAAAACAGCAATTTCTGATATGTCCCAATTAACACAGATTAATGTAACTGTATTAAGAAATTTCGCATGATATCGTCTGAACGGGAATATTGTATACAAATAATTGAAGAATAATTGTAAGTCGAGACATTGACTGCAGGGAAATACAGACTGAAAGCAATGTGAATTGTGTCTCGATGGCCGAGTGTTAAGGCGTTGGACTCGAAATCCAATGGGGTTTCCCCGCGTAGGTTCAAATCCTGCTCGCGACGTCTTTCTTTTTGCAATAATGGCGTCGGTTTTTCAGACAATTTCGTGTATATATTATCTTTCCACAAGTTTAGATTTCGTATATATCTGCATATAACTAAACATCAATAAAATCCAACAAATATTTATAATCATTAACTGCTAAACTGGTATAACTTACTTTGTTATTGCATTCATCCTATCCATTTGAAACACATGCTGAGCATACTTTTATGAAAAATATGAAGATAGTCTCATTCAGCATTTGAAGGAGAATGCCTATGTTTGATAATAATAAATGGGCTGAAAATTAATGTCACTTATTTAACCCTATTGCCACCTGGCTGGAGAATTCGAATTGTAATTTTCATTAGAATTGTTTGAGTACACATTTAATAAACATGTGTAGAATGCGAAGGAAATCTGCGTAACTAAAATGTATACAATTGCTATCACTTGTTATGTACATGACCATTTCGTTAATTATGAGCCAATTCAAACCTCTGCTAAATATCCTTCAGGATAGTATACGTTTTTTCGGAAGATAATATTGACAAGCAAAATTGTTTGAAATGAAACCGGTACACGAAATGTTTAGATTCAGGTTAGAGTAAATTGATGATTGTCCGTAAACTTAAATCGTCAATTATCTGCCACGCGTAGACTGTATTACTTTATTAAAGAAATCTGATGCAGAAAACATATTTTCCATTATTATATCTCGCAATATTTAAACTTGTGTCGAAAAACGCGTAACTTAGAACTAGTTCGGGCATATTGAATATTCTCAGTAAATTGAATTTAGAAAATCAAAATATAGCTCACGATAATTTGTTGCGCAAAAGTCAAATAATTATTGTTACTATGTTTACGGCATTGCATTATGAGAAGCAGGACACCTGAATGCAATTTCCAAGTATAAAAAACAGCAATTTCTGATATGTCCCAATTAACACAGATTAATGTAACTGTATTAAGAAATTTCGCATGATATCGTCTGAACGGGAATATTGTATACAAATAATTGAAGAATAATTGAAACTTGAGACATTGACTGCAGGGAAATACAGACTGAAAGCATGGCGAATTGTGTCGCGATGGCCGAGTGGTTAAGGCGTTGGACTCGAAATCCAATGGGGTTTCCCCGCGTAGGTTCAAATCCTGCTCGCGACGTTTTCTTTTTGCAATAATGGCGTCGGTTTTTCAGACAATTTCGTGTATATATTTTCTTTCCACAAATTTCGATTTCGTATATATCTGCATATAACTAAACATCAATAAAATCCAACAAATATTTATAATCATTAACTGCTAAACTGGTATAACTTACTTTGTTATTGCATTCATCCTATCCATTTGAAACACATGCTGAGCATACTTTTATGAAAAATATGAAGATAGTCTCACTCAGCATTTGAAGGAGAATGCCTATGTTTGATAATAATAAATGGGCTGAAAATTAATGTCACTTATTTAACCCTATTGCCACCTGGCTGGAGAATTCGAATTGTAATTTTCATTAGAATTGTTTGAGTACACATTTAATAAACATGTGTAGAATGCGAAGGAAATCTGCGTAACTAAAATGTATACAATTGCTATCACTTGTTATGTACATGACCATTTCGTTAATTATGAGCCAATTCAAACCTCTGCTAAATATCCTTCAGGATAGTATACGTTTTTTCGGAAGATAATATTGACAAGCAAAATTGTTTGAAATGAAACCGGTACACGAAATGTTTAGATTCAGGTTAGAGTAAATTGATGATTGTCCGTAAACTTAAATCGTCAATTATCTGCCACGCGTAGACTGTATTACTTTATTAAAGAAATCTGATGCAGAAAACATATTTTCCATTATTATATCTCGCAATATTTAAACTTGTGTCGAAAAACGCGTAACTTAGAACTAGTTCGGGCATATTGAATATTCTCAGTAAATTGAATTTAGAAAATCAAAATATAGCTCACGATAATTTGTTGCGCAAAAGTCAAATAATTATTGTTACTATGTTTACGGCATTGCATTATGAGAAGCAGGACACCTGAATGCAATTTCCAAGTATAAAAAACAGCAATTTCTGATATGTCCCAATTAACACAGATTAATGTAACTGTATTAAGAAATTTCGCATGATATCGTCTGAACGGGAATATTGTATACAAATAATTGAAGAATAATTGAAATTTGAGACATTGACTGCAGGGAAATACAGACTGAAAGTATGGCGAATTGTGTCGCGATGGCCGAGTGGTTAAGGCGTTGGACTCGAAATCCAATGGGGTTTCCCCGCGTAGGTTCAAATCCTGCTCGCGACGTTTTTCTTTTTGCAATATTGTCGTCGGTTTTTCAGACAATTTCGTGTATATATTATCTTTCCACAAGTTTAGATTTCGTATATATCTGCATATAACTAAACATCAATAAAATCCAACAAATATTTATAATCATTAACTGCTAAACTGGTATAACTTACTTTGTTATTGCATTCATCCTATCCATTTGAAACACATGCTGAGCATACTTTTATGAAAAATATGAAGATAGTCTCACTCAGCATTTGAAGGAGAATGCCTATGTTTGATAATAATAAATGGGCTGAAAATTAATGTCACTTATTTAACCCTATTGCCACCTGGCTGGAGAATTCGAATTGTAATTTTCATTAGAATTGTTTGAGTACACATTTAATAAACATGTGTAGAATGCGAAGGAAATCTGCGTAACTAAAATGTATACAATTGCTATCACTTGTTATGTACATGACCATTTCGTTAATTATGAGCCAATTCAAACCTCTGCTAAATATCCTTCAGGATAGTATACGTTTTTTCGGAAGATAATATTGACAAGCAAAATTGTTTGAAATGAAACCGGTACACGAAATGTTTAGATTCAGGTTAGAGTAAATTGATGATTGTCCGTAAACTTAAATCGTCAATTATCTGCCACGCGTAGACTGTATTACTTTATTAAAGAAATCTGATGCAGAAAACATATTTTCCATTATTATATCTCGCAATATTTAAACTTGTGTCGAAAAACGCGTAACTTAGAACTAGTTCGGGCATATTGAATATTCTCAGTAAATTGAATTTAGAAAATCAAAATATAGCTCACGATAATTTGTTGCGCAAAAGTCAAATAATTATTGTTACTATGTTTACGGCATTGCATTATGAGAAGCAGGACACCTGAATGCAATTTCCAAGTATAAAAAACAGCAATTTCTGATATGTCCCAATTAACACAGATTAATGTAACTGTATTAAGAAATTTCGCATGATATCGTCTGAACGGGAATATTGTATACAAATAATTGAAGAATAATTGAAATTTGAGACATTGACTGCAGGGAAATACAGACTGAAAGCAAGGCGAATTGTGTCGCGATGGCCGAGTGGTTAAGGCGTTGGACTCGAAATCCAATGGGGTTTCCCCGCGTAGGTTCAAATCCTGCTCGCGACGTTTTCTTTTTGCAATAATGGCGTCCGTTTTTCAGACAATTTCGTGTATATATTATCTTTCCACAAGTTTAGATTTCGTATATATCTGCATATAACTAAACATCAATAAAATCCAACAAATATTTATAATCATTAACTGCTAAACTGGTATAACTTACTTTGTTATTGCATTCATCCTATCCATTTGAAACACATGCTGAGCATACTTTTATGAAAAATATGAAGATAGTCTCACTCAGCATTTGAAGGAGAATGCCTATGTTTGATAATAATAAATGGGCTGAAAATTAATGTCACTTATTTAACCCTATTGCCACCTGGCTGGAGAATTCGAATTGTAATTTTCATTAGAATTGTTTGAGCACACATTTAATAAACATGTGTAGAATGCGAAGGAAATCTGCGTAACTAAAATGTATACAATTGCTATCACTTGTTATGTACATGACCATTTCGTTAATTATGAGCCAATTCAAACCTCTGCTAAATATCCTTCAGGATAGTATACGTTATTTCGGAAGATAATATTGACAAGCAAAATTGTGTTGAAATGAAACCGGTACACGAAATGTTTAGATTCAGGTTAGAGTAAATTGATGATTGTCCGTAAACGTAAATCGTCAATTATCTGCCACGCGTAGACTGTATTACTTTATTAAAGAAATCTGATGCAGAAAACATATTTTCCATTATTATATCTCGCAATATTTAAACTTGTGTCGAAAAACGCGTAACTTAGAACTAGTTCGGGCATATTGAATATTCTCAGTAAATTGAATTTAGAAAATCAAAATATAGCTCACGATAATTTGTTGCGCAAAAGTCAAATAATTATTGTTACTATGTTTACGGCATTGCATTATGAGAAGCAGGACACCTGAATGCAATTTCCAAGTATAAAAAACAGCAATTTCTGATATGTCCCAATTAACACAGATTAATGTAACTGTATTAAGAAATTTCGCATGATATCGTCTGAACGGGAATATTGTATACAAATAATTGAAGAATAATTGAAACTTGAGACATTGACTGCAGGGAAATAGAGACTGAAAGCAAGGCGAATTGTTTCGCGATGGCCGAGTGGTTAAGGCGTTGGACTAGAAATCCAATGGTGTTTCCCCGCGTAGGTTCAAATCCTGCTCGCGACGTTTTGTTTTTGCAATAATGGCGTCGGTTTTTCAGACAATTTCGTGTATATATTATCTTTCCACAAGTTTAGATTTCGTATATATCTGCATATAACTAAACATCAATAAAATCCAACAAATATTTATAATCATTAACTGCTAAACTGGTATAACTTACTTTGTTATTGCATTCATCCTATCCATTTGAAACACATGCTGAGCATACTTTTATGAAAAATATGAAGATAGTCTCACTCAGCATTTGAAGGAGAATGCCTATGTTTGATAATAATAAATGGGCTGAAAATTAATGTCACTTATTTAACCCTATTGCCACCTGGCTGGAGAATTCGAATTGTAATTTTCATTAGAATTGTTTGAGTACACATTTAATAAACATGTGTAGAATGCGAAGGAAATCTGCGTAACTAAAATGTATACAATTGCTATCACTTGTTATGTACATGACCATTTCGTTAATTATGAGCCAATTCAAACCTCTGCTAAATATCCTTCAGGATAGTATACGTTTTTTCGGAAGATAATATTGACAAGCAAAATTGTTTGAAATGAAACCGGTACACGAAATGTTTAGATTCAGGTTAGAGTAAATTGATGATTGTCCGTAAACTTTAATCGTCAATTATCTGCCACGCGTAGACTGTATTACTTTATTAAAGAAATCTGATGCAGAAAACATATTTTCCATTATTATATCTCGCAATATTTAAACTTGTGTCGAAAAACGCGTAACTTAGAACTAGTTCGGGCATATTGAATATTCTCAGTAAATTGAATTTAGAAAATCAAAATATAGCTCACGATAATTTGTTGCGCAAAAGTCAAATAATTATTGTTACTATGTTTACGGCATTGCATTATGAGAAGCAGGACACCTGAATGCAATTTCCAAGTATAAAAAACAGCAATTTCTGATATGTCCCAATTAACACAGATTAATGTAACTGTATTTAGAAATTTCGCATGATATCGTCTGAACGGGAATATTGTTTACAAATAATTGAAGAATAATTGAAATTTGAGACATTGACTGCAGGGAAATACAGACTGAAAGCAGTGCGAATTGTGTCGCGATGGCCGAGTGGTTAAGGCGTTGGACTCGAAATCCAATGGGGTTTCCCCGCGTAGGTTCAAATCCTGCTCGCGACGTTTTCTTTTTGCAATAATGGCGTCGGTTTTTCAGACAATTTCGTGTATATATTATCTTTCCACAATTTTAGATTTCGTATATATCTGCATATAACTAAACATCAATAAAATCCAACAAATATTTATAATCATTAACTGCTAAACTGGTATAACTTACTTTGTTATTGCATTCATCCTATCCATTTGAAACACATGCTGAGCATACTTTTATGAAAAATATGAAGATAGTCTCACTCAGCATTTGAAGGAGAATGCCTATGTTTGATAATAATAAATGGGCTGAAAATTAATGTCACTTATTTAACCCTATTGCCACCTGGCTGGAGAATTCGAATTGTAATTTTCATTAGAATTGTTTGAGTACACATTTAATAAACATGTGTAGAATGCGAAGGAAATCTGCGTAACTAAAATGTATACAATTGCTATCACTTGTTATGTACATGACCATTTCGTTAATTATGAGCCAATTCAAACCTCTGCTAAATATCCTTCAGGATAGTATACGTTTTTTCGGAAGATAATATTGACAAGCAAAATTGTTTGAAATGAAACCGGTACACGAAATGTTTAGATTCAGGTTAGAGTAAATTGATGATTGTCCGTAAACTTAAATCGTCAATTATCTGCCACGCGTAGACTGTATTACTTTATTAAAGAAATCTGATGCAGAAAACATATTTTCCATTATTATATCTCGCAATATTTAAACTTGTGTCGAAAAACGCGTAACTTAGAACTAGTTCGGGCATATTGAATATTCTCAGTAAATTGAATTTAGAAAATCAAAATATAGCTCACGATAATTTGTTGCGCAAAAGTCAAATAATTATTGTTACTATGTTTACGGCATTGCATTATGAGAAGCAGGACACCTGAATGCAATTTCCAAGTATAAAAAACAGCAATTTCTGATATGTCCCAATTAACACAGATTAATGTAACTGTATTAAGAAATTTCGCATGATATCGTCTGAACGGGAATATTGTATACAAATAATTGAAGAATAATTGAAATTTGAGACATTGACTGCAGGGAAATACAGACTGAAAGCAATGGCGAATTGTGTCGCGATGGCCGAGTGGTTAAGGCGTTGGACTCGAAATCCAATGGGGTTTCCCCGCGTAGGTTCAAATCCTGCTCGCGACGTTTTCTTTTTGCAATAATGGCGTCGGTTTTTCAGACAATTTCGTGTATATATTATCTTTCCACAAGTTTAGATTTCGTATATATCTGCATATAACTAAACATCAATAAAATCCAACAAATATTTATAATCATTAACTGCTAAACTGGTATAACTTACTTTGTTATTGCATTCATCCTATCCATTTGAAACACATGCTGAGCATACTTTTATGAAAAATATGAAGATAGTCTCACTCAGCATTTGAAGGAGAATGCCTATGTTTGATAATAATAAATGGGCTGAAAATTAATGTCACTTATTTAACCCTATTGCCACCTGGCTGGAGAATTCGAATTGTAATTTTCATTAGAATTGTTTGAGTACACATTTAATAAACATGTGTAGAATGCGAAGGAAATCTGCGTAACTAAAATGTATACAATTGCTATCACTTGTTATGTACATGACCATTTCGTTAATTATGAGCCAATTCAAACCTCTGCTAAATATCCTTCAGGATAGTATACGTTTTTTCGGAAGATAATATTGACAAGCAAAATTGGTTGAAATGAAACCGGTACACGAAATGTTTAGATTCAGGTTAGAGTAAATTGATGATTGTCCGTAAACTTAAATCGTCAATTATCTGCCACGCGTAGACTGTATTACTTTATTAAAGAAATCTGATGCAGAAAACATATTTTCCATTATTATATCTCGCAATATTTAAACTTGTGTCGAAAAACGCGTAACTTAGAACTAGTTCGGGCATATTGAATATTCTCAGTAAATTGAATTTAGAAAATCAAAATATAGCTCACGATAATTTGTTGCGCAAAAGTCAAATAATTATTGTTACTATGTTTACGGCATTGCATTATGAGAAGCAGGACACCTGAATGCAATTTCCAAGTATAAAAAACAGCAATTTCTGATATGTCCCAATTAACACAGATTAATGTAACTGTATTTAGAAATTTCGCATGATATCTTCTGAACGGGAATATTGTATACAAATAATTGAAGAATAATTGAAACTTGAGACATTGACTACAGGGAAATACAGACTGAAAGCAAGGCGAATTGTGTCGCGATGGCCGAGTGGTTAAGGCGTTGGACTCGAAATCCAATGGGGTTTCCCCGCGTAGGTTCAAATCCTGCTCGCGACGTTTTTCTTTTTGCAATAATGGCGTCGGTTTTTCAGACAATTTCGTGTATATATTATCTTTCCACAAGTTTAGATTTCGTATATATCTGCATATAACTAAACATCAATAAAATCCAACAAATATTTATAATCATTAACTGCTAAACTGGTATAACTTACTTTGTTATTGCATTCATCCTATCCATTTGAAACACATGCTGAGCATACTTTTATGAAAAATATGAAGATAGTCTCACTCAGCATTTGAAGGAGAATGCCTATGTTTGATAATAATAAATGGGCTGAAAATTAATGTCACTTATTTAACCCTATTGCCACCTGGCTGGAGAATTCGAATTGTAATTTTCATTAGAATTGTTTGAGCACACATTTAATAAACATGTGTAGAATGCGAAGGAAATCTGCGTAACTAAAATGTATACAATTGCTATCACTTGTTATGTACATGACCATTTCGTTAATTATGAGCCAATTCAAACCTCTGCTAAATATCCTTCAGGATAGTATACGTTTTTCGGAAGATAATATTGACAAGCAAAATTGTTTGAAATGAAACCGGTACACGAAATGTTTAGATTCAGGTTAGAGTAAATTGATGATTGTCCGTAAACTTAAATCGTCAATTATCTGCCACGCGTAGACTGTATTACTTTATTAAAGAAATCTGATGCAGAAAACATATTTTCCATTATTATATCTCGCAATATTTAAACTTGTGTCGAAAAACGCGTAACTTAGAACTAGTTCGGGCATATTGAATATTCTCAGTAAATTGAATTTAGAAAATCAAAATATAGCTCACGATAATTTGTTGCGCAAAAGTCAAATAATTATTGTTACTATGTTTACGGCATTGCATTATGAGAAGCAGGACACCTGAATGCAATTTCCAAGTATAAAAAACAGCAATTTCTGATATGTCCCAATTAACACAGATTAATGTAACTGTATTAAGAAATTTCGCATGATATCGTCTGAACGGGAATATTGTATACAAATAATTGAAGAATAATTGAAACTTGAGACATTGACTGCAGGGAAATACAGACTGAAAGCATAGCGAATTGTGTCGCGATGGCCGAGTGGTTAAGGCGTTGGACTCGAAATCCAATGGGGTTTCCCCGCGTAGGTTCAAATCCTGCTCGCGACGTTTTGTTTTTGCAATAATGGCGTCGGTTTTTCAGACAATTTCGTGTATATATTATCTTTCCACAATTTTAGATTTCGTATATATCTGCATATAACTAAACATCAATAAAATCCAACAAATATTTATAATCATTAACTGCTAAACTGGTATAACTTACTTTGTTATTGCATTCATCCTATCCATTTGAAACACATGCTGAGCATACTTTTATGAAAAATATGAAGATAGTCTCACTCAGCATTTGAAGGAGAATGCCTATGTTTGATAATAATAAATGGGCTGAAAATTAATGTCACTTATTTAACCCTATTGCCACCTGGCTGGAGAATTCGAATTGTAATTTTCATTAGAATTGTTTGAGCACACATTTAATAAACATGTGTAGAATGCGAAGGAAATCTGCGTAACTAAAATGTATACAATTGCTATCACTTGTTATGTACATGACCATTTCGTTAATTATGAGCCAATTCAAACCTCTGCTAAATATCCTTCAGGATAGTATACGTTTTTTCGGAAGATAATATTGACAAGCAAAATTGTGTTGAAATGAAACCGGTACACGAAATGTTTAGATTCAGGTTAGAGTAAATTGATGATTGTCCGTAAACTTAAATCGTCAATTATCTGCCACGCGTAGACTGTATTACTTTATTAAAGAAATCTGATGCAGAAAACATATTTTCCATTATTATATCTCGCAATATTTAAACTTGTGTCGAAAAACGCGTAACTTAGAACTAGTTCGGGCATATTGAATATTCTCAGTAAATTGAATTTAGAAAATCAAAATATAGCTCACGATAATTTGTTGCGCAAAAGTCAAATAATTATTGTTACTATGTTTACGGCATTGCATTATGAGAAGCAGGACACCTGAATGCAATTTCCAAGTATAAAAAACAGCAATTTCTGATATGTCCCAATTAACACAGATTAATGTAACTGTATTAAGAAATTTCGCATGATATCGTCTGAACGGGAATATTGTATACAAATAATTGAAGAATAATTGAAACTTGAGACATTGACTGCAGGGAAATACAGACTGAAAGCAGCCTGAATTGTGTCGCGATGGCCGAGTGGTTAAGGCGTTGGACTCGAAATCCAATGGGGTTTCCCCGCGTAGGTTCAAATCCTGCTCGCGACGTTTTGTTTTTGCAATAATGGCGTCGGTTTTTCAGACAATTTCGTGTATATATTATCTTTCCACAAGTTTAGATTTCGTATATATCTGCATATAACTAAACATCAATAAAATCCAACAAATATTTATAATCATTAACTGCTAAACTGGTATAACTTACTTTGTTATTGCATTCATCCTATCCATTTGAAACACATGCTGAGCATACTTTTATGAAAAATATGAAGATAGTCTCACTCAGCATTTGAAGGAGAATGCCTATGTTTGATAATAATAAATGGGCTGAAAATTAATGTCACTTATTTAACCCTATTGCCACCTGGCTGGAGAATTCGAATTGTAATTTTCATTAGAATTGTTTGAGTACACATTTAATAAACATGTGTAGAATGCGAAGGAAATCTGCGTAACTAAAATGTATACAATTGCTATCACTTGTTATGTACATGACCATTTCGTTAATTATGAGCCAATTCAAACCTCTGCTAAATATCCTTCAGGATAGTATACGTTTTTTCGGAAGATAATATTGACAAGCAAAATTGTTTGAAATGAAACCGGTACACGAAATGTTTAGATTCAGGTTAGAGTAAATTGATGATTGTCCGTAAACTTAAATCGTCAATTATCTGCCACGCGTAGACTGTATTACTTTATTAAAGAAATCTGATGCAGAAAACATATTTTCCATTATTATATCTCGCAATATTTAAACTTGTGTCGAAAAACGCGTAACTTAGAACTAGTTCGGGCATATTGAATATTCTCAGTAAATTGAATTTAGAAAATCAAAATATAGCTCACGATAATTTGTTGCGCAAAAGTCAAATAATTATTGTTACTATGTTTACGGCATTGCATTATGAGAAGCAGGACACCTGAATGCAATTTCCAAGTATAAAAAACAGCAATTTCTGATATGTCCCAATTAACACAGATTAATGTAACTGTATTAAGAAATTTCGCATGATATCGTCTGAACGGGAATATTGTATACAAATAATTGAAGAATAATTGAAACTTGAGACATTGACTGCAGGGAAATACAGACTGAAAGCAATGCGAATTGTGTCGCGATGGCCGAGTGGTTAAGGCGTTGGACTCGAAATCCAATGGGGTTTCCCCGCGTAGGTTCAAATCCTGCTCGCGACGTTTTGTTTTTGCAATAATGGCGTCGGTTTTTCAGACAATTTCGTGTATATATTATCTTTCCACAAGTTTAGATTTCGTATATATCTGCATATAACTAAACATCAATAAAATCCAACAAATATTTATAATCATTAACTGCTAAACTGGTATAACTTACTTTGTTATTGCATTCATCCTATCCATTTGAAACACATGCTGAGCATACTTTTATGAAAAATATGAAGATAGTCTCACTCAGCATTTGAAGGAGAATGCCTATGTTTGATAATAATAAATGGGCTGAAAATTAATGTCACTTATTTAACCCTATTGCCACCTGGCTGGAGAATTCGAATTGTAATTTTCATTAGAATTGTTTGAGTACACATTTAATAAACATGTGTAGAATGCGAAGGAAATCTGCGTAACTAAAATGTATACAATTGCTATCACTTGTTATGTACATGACCATTTCGTTAATTATGAGCCAATTCAAACCTCTGCTAAATATCCTTCAGGATAGTATACGTTTTTTCGGAAGATAATATTGACAAGCAAAATTGTTTGAAATGAAACCGGTACACGAAATGTTTAGATTCAGGTTAGAGTAAATTGATGATTGTCCGTAAACTTAAATCGTCAATTATCTGCCACGCGTAGACTGTATTACTTTATTAAAGAAATCTGATGCAGAAAACATATTTTCCATTATTATATCTCGCAATATTTAAACTTGTGTCGAAAAACGCGTAACTTAGAACTAGTTCGGGCATATTGAATATTCTCAGTAAATTGAATTTAGAAAATCAAAATATAGCTCACGATAATTTGTTGCGCAAAAGTCAAATAATTATTGTTACTATGTTTACGGCATTGCATTATGAGAAGCAGGACACCTGAATGCAATTTCCAAGTATAAAAAACAGCAATTTCTGATATGTCCCAATTAACACAGATTAATGTAACTGTATTAAGAAATTTCGCATGATATCGTCTGAACGGGAATATTGTATACAAATAATTGAAGAATAATTGAAACTTGAGACATTGACTGCAGGGAAATACAGACTGAAAGCAATGTGAATTGTGTCGCGATGGCCGAGTGGTTAAGGCGTTGGACTCGAAATCCAATGGGGTTTCCCCGCGTAGGTTCAAATCCTGCTCGCGACGTCTTTGATTTTGCAATAATGGCGTCAGTTTTTCAGACAATTTCGTGTATATATTATCTTTCCACAAGTTTAGATTTCGTATATATCTGCATATAACTAAACATCAATAAAATCCAACAAATATTTATAATCATTAACTGCTAAACTGGTATAACTTACTTTGTTATTGCATTCATCCTATCCATTTGAAACACATGCTGAGCATACTTTTATGAAAAATATGAAGATAGTCTCACTCAGCATTTGAAGGAGAATGCCTATGTTTGATAATAATAAATGGGCTGAAAATTAATGTCACTTATTTAACCCTATTGCCACCTGGCTGGAGAATTCGAATTGTAATTTTCATTAGAATTGTTTGAGTACACATTTAATAAACATGTGTAGAATGCGAAGGAAATCTGCGTAACTAAAATGTATACAATTGCTATCACTTGTTATGTACATGACCATTTCGTTAATTATGAGCCAATTCAAACCTCTGCTAAATATCCTTCAGGATAGTATACGTTTTTCGGAAGATAATATTGACAAGCAAAATTGGTTGAAATGAAACCGGTACACGAAATGTTTAGATTCAGGTTAGAGTAAATTGATGATTGTCCGTAAACTTAAATCGTCAATTATCTGCCACGCGTAGACTGTATTACTTTATTAAAGAAATCTGATGCAGAAAACATATTTTCCATTATTATATCTCGCAATATTTAAACTTGTGTCGAAAAACGCGTAACTTAGAACTAGTTCGGGCATATTGAATATTCTCAGTAAATTGAATTTAGAAAATCAAAATATAGCTCACGATAATTTGTTGCGCAAAAGTCAAATAATTATTGTTACTATGTTTACGGCATTGCATTATGAGAAGCAGGACACCTGAATGCAATTTCCAAGTATAAAAAACAGCAATTTCTGATATGTCCCAATTAACACAGATTAATGTAAATGTATTAAGAAATTTTGCATAATATCGTCTGAACGGGAATATTGTTTACAAATAATTGAAGAATAATTGTAATTTGAGACATTGACTGCAGGGAAATACAGACTGAAAGCATAGCGAATTGTGTCGCGATGGCCGAGTGGTTAAGGCGTTGGACTAGAAATCCAATGGGGTTTCCCCGCGTAGGTTCAAATCCTGCTCGCGACGTCTTTGTTTTGCAATAATGGCGTCGGTTTTTCAGACAATTTCGTGTATATATTATCTTTCCACAAGTTTAGATTTCGTATATATCTGCATATAACTAAACATCAATAAAATCCAACAAATATTTATAATCATTAACTGCTAAACTGGTATAACTTACTTTGTTATTGCATTCATCCTATCCATTTGAAACACATGCTGAGCATACTTTTATGAAAAATATGAAGATAGTCTCACTCAGCATTTGAAGGAGAATGCCTATGTTTGATAATAATAAATGGGCTGAAAATTAATGTCACTTATTTAACCCTATTGCCACCTGGCTGGAGAATTCGAATTGTAATTTTCATTAGAATTGTTTGAGTACACATTTAATAAACATGTGTAGAATGCGAAGGAAATCTGCGTAACTAAAAGGTATACAATTGCTATCACTTGTTATGTACATGACCATTTCGTTAATTATGAGCCAATTCAAACCTCTGCTAAATATCCTTCAGGATAGTATACGTTTTTCGGAAGATAATATTGACAAGCAAAATTGGTTGAAATTAAAACGGTACACGAAATGTTTAGATTCAGGTTAGAGTAAATTGATGATTGTCCGTAAACTTAAATCGTCAATTATCTGCCACGCGTAGACTGTATTACTTTATTAAAGAAATCTGATGCAGAAAACATTTTTCTCATTATTATATCTCGCAATATTTAAACTTGTGCCGAAAAACGCGTAACTTAGAACTAGTTCGGGCATATTGAATATTCTCAGTAAAATGAATTTAGAAAATCAAAATATAGCTCACGATAATTTGTTGCGCAAAAGTCAAATAATTATTGTTACTATGTTTACGGCATTGCATTATGAGAAGCAGGACACCTGAATGCAATTTCCAAGTATAAAAAACAGCAATTTCTGATATGTCCCAATTAACACAGATTAATGTAAATGTATTAAGAAATTTTGCATAATATCGTCTGAACGGGAATATTGTTTACAAATAATTGAAGAATAATTGTAATTTGAGACATTGACTGCAGGGAAATACAGACTGAAAGCAGTGGGAATTGTGTCGCGATGGCCGAGTGGTTAAGGCGTTGGACTCGAAATCCAATGGGGTTTCCCCGCGTAGGTTCAAATCCTGCTCGCGACGTTTTGTTTTTACAATAATGGCGTCGGTTTTTCAGACAATTTCGTGTATATATTATCTTTCCACAAGTTTAGATTTCGTATATATCTGCATATAACTAAACATCAATAAAATCCAACAAATATTTATAATCATTAACTGCTAAACTGGTATAACTTACTTTGTTATTGCATTCATCCTATCCATTTGAAACACATGCTGAGCATACTTTTATGAAAAATATGAAGATAGTCTCACTCAGCATTTGAAGGAGAATGCCTATGTTTGATAATAATAAATGGGCTGAAAATTAATGTCACTTATTTAACCCTATTGCCACCTGGCTGGAGAATTCGAATTGTAATTTTCATTAGAATTGTTTGAGTACACATTTAATAAACATGTGTAGAATGCGAAGGAAATCTGCGTAACTAAAAGGTATACAATTGCTATCACTTGTTATGTACATGACCATTTCGTTAATTATGAGCCAATTCAAACCTCTGCTAAATATCCTTCAGGATAGTATACGTTTTTTCGGAAGATAATATTGACAAGCAAAATTGTGTTGAAATTAAACCGGTACACGAAATGTTTAGATTCAGGTTAGAGTAAATTGATGATTGTCCGTAAACTTAAATCGTCAATTATCTGCCACGCGTAGACTGTATTACTTTATTAAAGAAATCTGATGCAGAAAACATTTTTCTCATTATTATATCTCGCAATATTTAAACTTGTGCCGAAAAACGCGTAACTTAGAACTAGTTCGGGCATATTGAATATTCTCTGTAAAGTGAATTTAGAAAATCAAAATATAGCTCACGATAATTTGTTGCGCAAAAGTCAAATAATTATTGTTACTATGTTTACGGCATTGCATTATGAGAAGCAGGACACCTGAATGCAATTTCCAAGTATAAAAAACAGCAATTTCTGATATGTCCCAATTAACACAGATTAATGTAAATGTATTAAGAAATTTTGCATAATATCGTCTGAACGGGAATATTGTTTACAAATAATTGAAGAATAATTGTAAGTTGAGACATTGACTGCAGGGAAATACAGACTGAAAGCAGTGCGAATTGTATCGCGATGGCCGAGTGGTTAAGGCGTTGGACTCGAAATCCAATGGGGTTTCCCCGCGTAGGTTCAAATCCTGCTCGCGACGTTTTGTTTTTGCAATAATGGCGTCGGTTTTTCAGACAATTTCGTGTATATATTATCTTTCCACAAGTTTAGATTTCGTATATATCTGCATATAACTAAACATCAATAAAATCCAACAAATATTTATAATCATTAACTGCTAAACTGGTATAACTTACTTTGTTATTGCATTCATCCTATCCATTTGAAACACATGCTGAGCATACTTTTATGAAAAATATGAAGATAGTCTCACTCAGCATTTGAAGGAGAATGCCTATGTTTGATAATAATAAATGGGCTGAAAATTAATGTCACTTATTTAACCCTATTGCCACCTGGCTGGAGAATTCGAATTGTAATTTTCATTAGAATTGTTTGAGTACACATTTAATAAACATGTGTAGAATGCGAAGGAAATCTGCGTAACTAAAAGGTATACAATTGCTATCACTTGTTATGTACATGACCATTTCGTTAATTATGAGCCAATTCAAACCTCTGCTAAATATCCTTCAGGATAGTATACGTTTTTTCGGAAGATAATATTGACAAGCAAAATTGGTTGAAATTAAAACCGGTACACGAAATGTTTAGATTCAGGTTAGAGTAAATTGATGATTGTCCGTAAACTTAAATCGTCAATTATCTGCCACGCGTAGATTGTATTACTTTATTAAAAAAATCTGATGCAGAAAATATTTTTTTCATTATTATATCTCGCAATATTTAAACTTGTGCCGAAAAACGCGTAACTTAGAACTAGTTCGGGCATATTGAATATTCTCAGTAAAATGAATTTAGAAAATCAAAATATAGCTCACGATAATTTGTTGCGCAAAAGTCAAATAATTATTGTTACTATGTTTACGGCATTGCATTATGAGAAGCAGGACACCTGAATGCAATTTCCAAGTATAAAAAACAGCAATTTCTGATATGTCCCAATTAACACAGATTAATGTAAATGTATTAAGAAATTTTGCATAATATCGTCTGAACGGGAATATTGTTTACAAATAATTGAAGAATAATTGTAAGTCGAGACATTGACTGCAGGGAAATACAGACTGAAAGCAGTGCGAATTGTGTCGCGATGGCCGAGTGGTTAAGGCGTTGGACTCGAAATCCAATGGGGTTTCCCCGCGTAGGTTCAAATCCTGCTCGCGACGTTTTGTTTTTGCAATAATGGCGTCGGTTTTTCAGACAATTTCGTGTATATATTATCTTTCCACAAGTTTAGATTTCGTATATATCTGCATATAGCTAAACATCAATAAAATCCAACAAATATTTATAATCATTAACTGCTAAACTGGTATAACTTACTTTGTTATTGCATTCATCCTATCCATTTGAAACACATGCTGACCATACTTTTATGAAAAATATGAAGATAGTCTCACTCAGCATTTGAAGGAGAATGCCTATGTTAGATAATAATAAATGGGCTGAAAATTAATGTCACTTATTTAACCCTATTGCCACCTGGCTGGAGAATTCGAATTGTAATTTTCATTAGAATTGTTTGAGTACACATTTAATAAACATGTGTAGAATGCGAAGGAAATCTGCGTAACTAAAAGGTATACAATTGCTATCACTTGTTATGTACATGACCATTTCGTTAATTATGAGCCAATTCAAACCTCTGCTAAATATCCTTCAGGATAGTATACGTTTTTCGGAAGATAATATTGACAAGCAAAATTGGTTGAAATTAAAACGGTACACGAAATGTTTAGATTCAGGTTAGAGTAAATTGATGATTGTCCGTAAACTTAAATCGTCAATTATCTGCCACGCGTAGACTGTATTACTTTATTAAAGAAATCTGATGCAGAAAACAGTTTTTTCATTATTATATCTCGCAATATTTAAACTTGTGCCGAAAAACGCGTAACTTAGAACTAGTTCGGGCATATTGAATATTCTCAGTAAAATGAATTTAGAAAATCAAAATATAGCTCACGATAATTTGTTGCGCAAAAGTCAAATAATTATTGTTACTATGTTTACGGCATTGCATTATGAGAAGCAGGACACCTGAATGCAATTTCCAAGTATAAAAAACAGCAATTTCTGATATGTCCCAATTAACACAGATTAATGTAAATGTATTAAGAAATTTTGCATAATATCGTCTGAACGGGAATATTGTTTACAAATAATTGAAGAATAATTGTAAGTCGAGACATTGACTGCAGGGAAATACAGACTGAAAGCAGTGCAAATTGTGTCGCGATGGCCGAGTGGTTAAGGCGTTGGACTCGAAATCCAATGGGGTTTCCCCGCGTAGGTTCAAATCCTGCTCGCGACGTTTTGTTTTTGCAATAATGGCGTCGGTTTTTCAGACAATTTCGTGTATATATTATCTTTCCACAAGTTTAGATTTCGTATATATCTGCATATAACTAAACATCAATAAAATCCAACAAATATTTATAATCATTAACTGCTAAACTGGTATAACTTACTTTGTTATTGCATTCATCCTATCCATTTGAAACACATGCTGAGCATACTTTTATGAAAAATATGAAGATAGTCTCACTCAGCATTTGAAGGAGAATGCCTATGTTAGATAATAATAAATGGGCTGAAAATTAATGTCACTTATTTAACCCTATTGCCACCTGGCTGGAGAATTCGAATTGTAATTTTCATTAGAATTGTTTGAGTACACATTTAATAAACATGTGTAGAATGCGAAGGAAATCTGCGTAACTAAAAGGTATACAAATGCTATCACTTGTTATGTACATGACCATTTCGTTAATTATGAGCCAATTCAAACCTCTGCTAAATATCCTTCAGGATAGTATACGTTTTTCGGAAGATAATATTGACAAGCAAAATTGGTTGAAATTAAAACGGTACACGAAATGTTTAGATTCAGGTTAGAGTAAATTGATGATTGTCCGTAAACTTAAATCGTCAATTATCTGCCACGCGTAGACTGTATTACTTTATTAAAGAAATCTGATGCAGAAAATATTTTTCTCATTATTATATCTCGCAATATTTAAACTTGTGCCGAAAAACGCGTAACTTAGAACTAGTTCGGGCATATTGAATATTCTCAGTAAAATGAATTTAGAAAATCTAAATATAGCTCACGATAATTTGTTGCGCAAAAGTCAAATAATTATTGTTACTATGTTTACGGCATTGCATTATGAGAAGCAGGACACCTGAATGCAATTTCCAAGTATAAAAAACAGCAATTTCTGATATGTCCCAATTAACACAGATTAATGTAAATGTATGAAGAAATTTTGCATAATATCGTCTGAACGGGAATATTGTTTACAAATAATTGAAGAATAATTGTAAGTCGAGACATTGACTGCAGGGAAATACAGACTGAAAGCAGTGGGAATTGTGTCGCGATGGCCGAGTGGTTAAGGCGTTGGACTCGAAATCCAATGGGGTTTCCCCGCGTAGGTTCAAATCCTGCTCGCGACGATTTTGTTTTTGCAATAATGGCGTCAGTTTTTCAGACAATTTCGTGTATATATTATCTTTCCACAAGTTTAGATTTCGTATATATCTGCATATAGCTAAACATCAATAAAATCCAACAAATATTTATAATCATTAACTGCTAAACTGTTATAACTTACTTTGTTATTGCATTCATCCTATCCATTTGAAACACATGCTGACCATACTTTTATGAAAAATATGAAGATAGTCTCACTCAGCATTTGAAGGAGAATGCCTATGTTAGATAATAATAAATGGGCTGAAAATTAATGTCACTTATTTAACCCTATTGCCACCTGGCTGGAGAATTCGAATTGTAATTTTCATTAGAATTGTTTGAGTACACATTTAATAGACATATGTAGAATGCGAAGGAAATCTGCGTAACTAAAAGGTATACAAATGCTAGCACTTGTTATGTACATGACCATTTCGTTAATTATGAGCCAATTCAAACCTCTGCTAAATATCCTTCAGGATAGTATACGTTTTTCGGAAGATAATATTGACAAGCAAAATTGGTTGAAATTAAAACGGTACACGAAATGTTTAGATTCAGGTTAGAGTAAATTGATGATTGTCCGTAAACGTAAATCGTCAATTATCTGCCACGCGTAGACTGTATTACTTTATTAAAGAAATCTGATGCAGAAAATATTTTTTTCATTATTATATCTCGCAATATTTAAACTTGTGCCGAAAAACGCGTAACTTAGAACTAGTTCGGGCATATTGAATATTCTCAGTAAAATGAATTTAGAAAATCTAAATATAGCTCACGATAATTTGTTGCGCAAAAGTCAAATAATTATTGTTACTATGTTTACGGCATTGCATTATGAGAAGCAGGACACCTGAATGCAATTTCCAAGTATAAAAAACAGCAATTTCTGATATGTCCCAATTAACACAGATTAATGTAAATGTATTAAGAAATTTTGCATAATATCGTCTGAACGGGAATATTGTTTACAAATAATTGAAGAATAATTGTAAGTCGAGACATTGACTGCAGGGAAATACAGACTGAAAGCAGTGGGAATTGTGTCGCGATGGCCGAGTGGTTAAGGCGTTGGACTCGAAATCCAATGGGGTTTCCCCGCGTAGGTTCAAATCCTGCTCGCGACGATTTTGTTTTTACAATAATGGCGTCAGTTTTTCAGACAATTTCGTGTATATATTATCTTTCCACAAGTTTAGATTTCGTATATATCTGCATATAGCTAAACATCAATAAAATCCAACAAATATTTATAATCATTAACTGCTAAACTGTTATAACTTACTTTGTTATTGCATTCATCCTATCCATTTGAAACACATGCTGACCATACTTTTATGAAAAATATGAAGATAGTCTCACTCAGCATTTGAAGGAGAATGCCTATGTTAGATAATAATAAATGGGCTGAAAATTAATGTCACTTATTTAACCCTATTGCCACCTGGCTGGAGAATTCGAATTGTAATTTTCATTAGAATTGTTTGAGTACACATTTAATAAACATGTGTAGAATGCGAAGGAAATCTGCGTAACTAAAAGGTATACAAATGCTAGCACTTGTTATGTACATGACCATTTCGTTAATTATGAGCCAATTCAAACCTCTGCTAAATATCCTTCAGGATAGTATACGTTTTTCGGAAGATAATATTGACAAGCAAAATTGGTTGAAATTAAAACGGTACACGAAATGTTTAGATTCAGGTTAGAGTAAATTGATGATTGTCCGTAAACGTAAATCGTCAATTATCTGCCACGCGTAGACTGTATTACTTTATTAAAGAAATCTGATGCAGAAAATATTTTTTTCATTATTATATCTCGCAATATTTAAACTTGAGCCGAAAAACGCGTAACTTAGAACTAGTTCGGGCATATTGAATATTCTCAGTAAAATGAATTTAGAAAATCTAAATATAGCTCACGATAATTTGTTGCGCAAAAGTCAAATAATTATTGTTACTATGTTTACGGCATTGCATTATGAGAAGCAGGACACCTGAATGCAATTTCCAAGTATAAAAAACAGCAATTTCTGATATGTCCCAATTAACACAGATTAATGTAAATGTATGAAGAAATTTTGCATAATATCGTCTGAACGGGAATATTGTTTACAAATAATTGAAGAATAATTGTAAGTCGAGACATTGACTGCAGGGAAATACAGACTGAAAGCAGTGCGAATTGTGTCGCGATGGCCGAGTGGTTAAGGCGTTGGACTCGAAATCCAATGGGGTTTCCCCGCGTAGGTTCAAATCCTGCTCGCGACGATTTTGTTTTTACAATAATGGCGTCAGTTTTTCAGACAATTTCGTGTATATATTATCTTTCCACAAGTTTAGATTTCGTATATATCTGCATATAGCTAAACATCAATAAAATCCAACAAATATTTATAATCATTAACTGCTAAACTGTTATAACTTACTTTGTTATTGCATTCATCCTATCCATTTGAAACACATGCTGACCATACTTTTATGAAAAATATGAAGATAGTCTCACTCAGCATTTGTAGGAGAATGCCTATGTTAGATAATAATAAATGGGCTGAAAATTAATGTCACTTATTTAACCCTATTGCCACCTGGCTGGAGAATTCGAATTGTAATTTTCATTAGAATTGTTTGAGTACACATTTAATAGGCATGTGTAGAATGCGAAGGAAATCTGCGTAACTAAAAGGTATACAAATGCTAGCACTTGTTATGTACATGACCATTTCGTTAATTATGAGCCAATTCAAACCTCTGCTAAATATCCTTCAGGATAGTATACGTTTTTCGGAAGATAATATTGACAAGCAAAATTGGTTGAAATTAAAACGGTACACGAAATGTTTAGATTCAGGTTAGAGTAAATTGATGATTGTCCGTAAACGTAAATCGTCAATTATCTGCCACGCGTAGACTGTATTACTTTATTAAAGAAATCTGATGCAGAAAATATTTTTTTCATTATTATATCTCGCAATATTTAAACTTGTGCCGAAAAACGCGTAACTTAGAACTAGTTCGGGCATATTGAATATTCTCAGTAAAATGAATTTAGAAAATCTAAATATAGCTCACGATAATTTGTTGCGCAAAAGTCAAATAATTATTGTTACTATGTTTACGGCATTGCATTATGAGAAGCAGGACACCTGAATGCAATTTCCAAGTATAAAAAACAGCAATTTCTGATATGTCCCAATTAACACAGATTAATGTAAATGTATGAAGAAATTTTGCATAATATCGTCTGAACGGGAATATTGTTTACAAATAATTGAAGAATAATTGTAAGTCGAGACATTGACTGCAGGGAAATACAGACTGAAAGCAGTGGGAATTGTGTCGCGATGGCCGAGTGGTTAAGGCGTTGGACTCGAAATCCAATGGGGTTTCCCCGCGTAGGTTCAAATCCTGCTCGCGACGATTTTGTTTTTACAATAATGGCGTCAGTTTTTCAGACAATTTCGTGTATATATTATCTTTCCACAAGTTTAGATTTCGTATATATCTGCATATAGCTAAACATCAATAAAATCCAACAAATATTTATAATCATTAACTGCTAAACTGTTATAACTTACTTTGTTATTGCATTCATCCTATCCATTTGAAACACATGCTGACCATACTTTTATGAAAAATATGAAGATAGTCTCACTCAGCATTTGTAGGAGAATGCCTATGTTAGATAATAATAAATGGGCTGAAAATTAATGTCACTTATTTAACCCTATTGCCACCTGGCTGGAGAATTCGAATTGTAATTTTCATTAGAATTGTTTGAGTACACATTTAATAGACATATGTAGAATGCGAAGGAAATCTGCGTAACTAAAAGGTATACAAATGCTAGCACTTGTTATTTACATGACCATTTCGTTAATTATGAGCCAATTCAAACCTCTGCTAAATATCCTTCAGGATAGTATACGTTTTTCGGAAGATAATATTGACAAGCAAAATTGGTTGAAATTAAAACGGTACACGAAATGTTTAGATTCAGGTTAGAGTAAATTGATGATTGTCCGTAAACGTAAATCGTCAATTATCTGCCACGCGTAGACTGTATTACTTTATTAAAGAAATCTGATGCAGAAAATATTTTTTTCATTATTATATCTCGCAATATTTAAACTTGAGCCGAAAAACGCGTAACTTAGAACTAGTTCGGGCATATTGAATATTCTCAGTAAAATGAATTTAGAAAATCTAAATATAGCTCACGATAATTTGTTGCGCAAAAGTCAAATAATTATTCTTACTATGTTTACGGCATTGCATTATGAGAAGCAGGACACCTGAATGCAATTTCCAAGTATAAAAAACAGCAATTTCTGATATGTCCCAATTAACACAGATTAATGTAAATGTATTAAGAAATTTTGCATAATATCGTCTGAACGGGAATATTGTTTACAAATAATTGAAGAATAATTGTAACTCGAGACATTGACTGCAGGGAAATACAGACTGAAAGCAGTGGGAATTGTGTCGCGATGGCCGAGTGGTTAAGGCGTTGGACTCGAAATCCAATGGGGTTTCCCCGCGTAGGTTCAAATCCTGCTCGCGACGATTTTGTTTTTACAATAATGGCGTCAGTTTTTCAGACAATTTCGTGTATATATTATCTTTCCACAAGTTTAGATTTCGTATATATCTGCATATAGCTAAACATCAATAAAATCCAACAAATATTTATAATCATTAACTGCTAAACTGTTATAACTTACTTTGTTATTGCATTCATCCTATCCATTTGAAACACATGCTGACCATACTTTTATGAAAAATATGAAGATAGTCTCACTCAGCATTTGTAGGAGAATGCCTATGTTAGATAATAATAAATGGGCTGAAAATTAATGTCACTTATTTAACCCTATTGCCACCTGGCTGGAGAATTCGAATTGTAATTTTCATTAGAATTGTTTGAGTACACATTTAATAGACATATGTAGAATGCGAAGGAAATCTGCGTAACTAAAAGGTATACAAATGCTAGCACTTGTTATTTACATGACCATTTCGTTAATTATGAGCCAATTCAAACCTCTGCTAAATATCCTTCAGGATAGTATACGTTTTTCGGAAGATAATATTGACAAGCAAAATTGGTTGAAATTAAAACGGTACACGAAATGTTTAGATTCAGGTTAGAGTAAATTGATGATTGTCCGTAAACGTAAATCGTCAATTATCTGCCACGCGTAGACTGTATTACTTTATTAAAGAAATCTGATGCAGAAAATATTTTTTTCATTATTATATCTCGCAATATTTAAACTTGTGCCGAAAAACGCGTAACTTAGAACTAGTTCGGGCATATTGAATATTCTCAGTAAAATGAATTTAGAAAATCTAAATATAGCTCACGATAATTTGTTGCGCAAAAGTCAAATAATTATTGTTACTATGTTTACGGCATTGCATTATGAGAAGCAGGACACCTGAATGCAATTTCCAAGTATAAAAAACAGCAATTTCTGATATGTCCCAATTAACACAGATTAATGTAAATGTATTAAGAAATTTTGCATAATATCGTCTGAACGGGAATATTGTTTACAAATAATTGAAGAATAATTGTAAGTCGAGACATTGACTGCAGGGAAATACAGACTGAAAGCAGTGGGAATTGTGTCGCGATGGCCGAGTGGTTAAGGCGTTGGACTCGAAATCCAATGGGGTTTCCCCGCGTAGGTTCAAATCCTGCTCGCGACGATTTTGTTTTTACAATAATGGCGTCAGTTTTTCAGACAATTTCGTGTATATATTATCTTTCCACAAGTTTAGATTTCGTATATATCTGCATATAGCTAAACATCAATAAAATCCAACAAATATTTATAATCATTAACTGCTAAACTGTTATAACTTACTTTGTTATTGCATTCATCCTATCCATTTGAAACACATGCTGACCATACTTTTATGAAAAATATGAAGATAGTCTCACTCAGCATTTGTAGGAGAATGCCTATGTTAGATAATAATAAATGGGCTGAAAATTAATGTCACTTATTTAACCCTATTGCCACCTGGCTGGAGAATTCGAATTGTAATTTTCATTAGAATTGTTTGAGTACACATTTAATAGACATATGTAGAATGCGAAGGAAATCTGCGTAACTAAAAGGTATACAAATGCTAGCACTTGTTATTTACATGACCATTTCGTTAATTATGAGCCAATTCAAACCTCTGCTAAATATCCTTCAGGATAGTATACGTTTTTCGGAAGATAATATTGACAAGCAAAATTGGTTGAAATTAAAACGGTACACGAAATGTTTAGATTCAGGTTAGAGTAAATTGATGATTGTCCGTAAACGTAAATCGTCAATTATCTGCCACGCGTAGACTGTATTACTTTATTAAAGAAATCTGATGCAGAAAATATTTTTTTCATTATTATATCTCGCAATATTTAAACTTGTGCCGAAAAACGCGTAACTTAGAACTAGTTCGGGCATATTGAATATTCTCAGTAAAATGAATTTAGAAAATCTAAATATAGCTCACGATAATTTGTTGCGCAAAAGTCAAATAATTATTGTTACTATGTTTACGGCATTGCATTATGAGAAGCAGGACACCTGAATGCAATTTCCAAGTATAAAAAACAGCAATTTCTGATATGTCCCAATTAACACAGATTAATGTAAATGTATTAAGAAATTTTGCATAATATCGTCTGAACGGGAATATTGTTTACAAATAATTGAAGAATAATTGTAAGTCGAGACATTGACTGCAGGGAAATACAGACTGAAAGCAGTGGAATTGTGTCGCGATGGCCGAGTGGTTAAGGCGTTGGACTCGAAATCCAATGGGGTTTCCCCGCGTAGGTTCAAATCCTGCTCGCGACGATTTTGTTTTTACAATAATGGCGTCAGTTTTTCAGACAATTTCGTGTATATATTATCTTTCCACAAGTTTAGATTTCGTATATATCTGCATATAGCTAAACATCAATAAAATCCAACAAATATTTATAATCATTAACTGCTAAACTGTTATAACTTACTTTGTTATTGCATTCATCCTATCCATTTGAAACACATGCTGACCATACTTTTATGAAAAATATGAAGATAGTCTCACTCAGCATTTGTAGGAGAATGCCTATGTTAGATAATAATAAATGGGCTGAAAATTAATGTCACTTATTTAACCCTATTGCCACCTGGCTGGAGAATTCGAATTGTAATTTTCATTAGAATTGTTTGAGTACACATTTAATAGACATATGTAGAATGCGAAGGAAATCTGCGTAACTAAAAGGTATACAAATGCTAGCACTTGTTATTTACATGACCATTTCGTTAATTATGAGCCAATTCAAACCTCTGCTAAATATCCTTCAGGATAGTATACGTTTTTCGGAAGATAATATTGACAAGCAAAATTGGTTGAAATTAAAACGGTACACGAAATGTTTAGATTCAGGTTAGAGTAAATTGATGATTGTCCGTAAACGTAAATCGTCAATTATCTGCCACGCGTAGACTGTATTACTTTATTAAAGAAATCTGATGCAGAAAATATTTTTTTCATTATTATATCTCGCAATATTTAAACTTGAGCCGAAAAACGCGTAACTTAGAACTAGTTCGGGCATATTGAATATTCTCAGTAAAATGAATTTAGAAAATCTAAATATAGCTCACGATAATTTGTTGCGCAAAAGTCAAATAATTATTCTTACTATGTTTACGGCATTGCATTATGAGAAGCAGGACACCTGAATGCAATTTCCAAGTATAAAAAACAGCAATTTCTGATATGTCCCAATTAACACAGATTAATGTAAATGTATGAAGAAATTTTGCATAATATCGTCTGAACGGGAATATTGTTTACAAATAATTGAAGAATAATTGTAACTTGAGACATTGACTGCAGGGAAATACAGACTGAAAGCAGTGGGAATTGTGTCGCGATGGCCGAGTGGTTAAGGCGTTGGACTCGAAATCCAATGGGGTTTCCCCGCGTAGGTTCAAATCCTGCTCGCGACGATTTTGTTTTTACAATAATGGCGTCAGTTTTTCAGACAATTTCGTGTATATATTATCTTTCCACAAGTTTAGATTTCGTATATATCTGCATATAGCTAAACATCAATAAAATCCAACAAATATTTATAATCATTAACTGCTAAACTGTTATAACTTACTTTGTTATTGCATTCATCCTATCCATTTGAAACACATGCTGACCATACTTTTATGAAAAATATGAAGATAGTCTCACTCAGCATTTGTAGGAGAATGCCTATGTTAGATAATAATAAATGGGCTGAAAATTAATGTCACCTATTTAACCCTATTGCCACCTGGCTGGAGAATTCGAATTGTAATTTTCATTAGAATTGTTTGAGCACATTTAATAAGCATGTGTAGAATGCGAAGGAAATCTGCGTAACTAAAAGGTATACAAATGCTAGCACTTGTTATTTACATGACCATTTCGTTAATTATGAGCCAATTCAAACCTCTGCTAAATATCCTTCAGGATAGTATACGTTTTTCGGAAGATAATATTGACAAGCAAAATTGGTTGAAATTAAAACGGTACACGAAATGTTTAGATTCAGGTTAGAGTAAATTGATGATTGTCCGTAAACGTAAATCGTCAATTATCTGCCACGCGTAGACTGTATTACTTTATTAAAGAAATCTGATGCAGAAAATATTTTTTTCATTATTATATCTCGCAATATTTAAACTTAAGCCGAAAAACGCGTAACTTAGAACTAGTTCGGGCATATTGAATATTCTCAGTAAAATGAATTTAGAAAATCTAAATATAGCTCACGATAATTTGTTGCGCAAAAGTCAAATAATTATTGTTACTATGTTTACGGCATTGCATTATGAGAAGCAGGACACCTGAATGCAATTTCCAAGTATAAAAAACAGCAATTTCTGATATGTCCCAATTAACACAGATTAATGTAAATGTATGAAGAAATTTTGCATAATATCGTCTGAACGGGAATATTGTTTACAAATAATTGAAGAATAATTGTAAGTCGAGACATTGACTGCAGGGAAATACAGACTGAAAGCAGTGGGAATTGTGTCGCGATGGCCGAGTGGTTAAGGCGTTGGACTCGAAATCCAATGGGGTTTCCCCGCGTAGGTTCAAATCCTGCTCGCGACGATTTTGTTTTTACAATAATGGCGTCAGTTTTTCAGACAATTTCGTGTATATATTATCTTTCCACAAGTTTAGATTTCGTATATATCTGCATATAGCTAAACATCAATAAAATCCAACAAATATTTATAATCATTAACTGCTAAACTGTTATAACTTACTTTGTTATTGCATTCATCCTATCCATTTGAAACACATGCTGACCATACTTTTATGAAAAATATGAAGATAGTCTCACTCAGCATTTGTAGGAGAATGCCTATGTTAGATAATAATAAATGGGCTGAAAATTAATGTCACTTATTTAACCCTATTGCCACCTGGCTGGAGAATTCGAATTGTAATTTTCATTAGAATTGTTTGAGTACACATTTAATAAACATGTGTAGAATGCGAAGGAAATCTGCGTAACTAAAAGGTATACAAATGCTAGCACTTGTTATGTACATGACCATTTCGTTAATTATGAGCCAATTCAAACCTCTGCTAAATATCCTTCAGGATAGTATACGTTTTTCGGAAGATAATATTGACAAGCAAAATTGGTTGAAATTAAAACGGTACACGAAATGTTTAGATTCAGGTTAGAGTAAATTGATGATTGTCCGTAAACGTAAATCGTCAATTATCTGCCACGCGTAGACTGTATTACTTTATTAAAGAAATCTGATGCAGAAAATATTTTTTTCATTATTATATCTCGCAATATTTAAACTTGAGCCGAAAAACGCGTAACTTAGAACTAGTTCGGGCATATTGAATATTCTCAGTAAAATGAATTTAGAAAATCTAAATATAGCTCACGATAATTTGTTGCGCAAAAGTCAAATAATTATTGTTACTATGTTTACGGCATTGCATTATGAGAAGCAGGACACCTGAATGCAATTTCCAAGTATAAAAAACAGCAATTTCTGATATGTCCCAATTAACACAGATTAATGTAAATGTATGAAGAAATTTTGCATAATATCGTCTGAACGGGAATATTGTTTACAAATAATTGAAGAATAATTGTAAGTCGAGACATTGACTGCAGGGAAATACAGACTGAAAGCAGTGGGAATTGTGTCGCGATGGCCGAGTGGTTAAGGCGTTGGACTCGAAATCCAATGGGGTTTCCCCGCGTAGGTTCAAATCCTGCTCGCGACGATTTTGTTTTTACAATAATGGCGTCAGTTTTTCAGACAATTTCGTGTATATATTATCTTTCCACAAGTTTAGATTTCGTATATATCTGCATATAGCTAAACATCAATAAAATCCAACAAATATTTATAATCATTAACTGCTAAACTGTTATAACTTACTTTGTTATTGCATTCATCCTATCCATTTGAAACACATGCTGACCATACTTTTATGAAAAATATGAAGATAGTCTCACTCAGCATTTGTAGGAGAATGCCTATGTTAGATAATAATAAATGGGCTGAAAATTAATGTCACTTATTTAACCCTATTGCCACCTGGCTGGAGAATTCGAATTGTAATTTTCATTAGAATTGTTTGAGTACACATTTAATAGGCATGTGTAGAATGCGAAGGAAATCTGCGTAACTAAAAGGTATACAAATGCTAGCACTTGTTATTTACATGACCATTTCGTTAATTATGAGCCAATTCAAACCTCTGCTAAATATCCTTCAGGATAGTATACGTTTTTCGGAAGATAATATTGACAAGCAAAATTGGTTGAAATTAAAACGGTACACGAAATGTTTAGATTCAGGTTAGAGTAAATTGATGATTGTCCGTAAACGTAAATCGTCAATTATCTGCCACGCGTAGACTGTATTACTTTATTAAAGAAATCTGATGCAGAAAATATTTTTTTCATTATTATATCTCGCAATATTTAAACTTAAGCCGAAAAACGCGTAACTTAGAACTAGTTCGGGCATATTGAATATTCTCAGTAAAATGAATTTAGAAAATCTAAATATAGCTCACGATAATTTGTTGCGCAAAAGTCAAATAATTATTGTTACTATGTTTACGGCATTGCATTATGAGAAGCAGGACACCTGAATGCAATTTCCAAGTATAAAAAACAGCAATTTCTGATATGTCCCAATTAACACAGATTAATGTAAATGTATGAAGAAATTTTGCATAATATCGTCTGAACGGGAATATTGTTTACAAATAATTGAAGAATAATTGTAAGTCGAGACATTGACTGCAGGGAAATACAGACTGAAAGCAGTGGGAATTGTGTCGCGATGGCCGAGTGGTTAAGGCGTTGGACTCGAAATCCAATGGGGTTTCCCCGCGTAGGTTCAAATCCTGCTCGCGACGATTTTGTTTTTACAATAATGGCGTCAGTTTTTCAGACAATTTCGTGTATATATTATCTTTCCACAAGTTTAGATTTCGTATATATCTGCATATAGCTAAACATCAATAAAATCCAACAAATATTTATAATCATTAACTGCTAAACTGTTATAACTTACTTTGTTATTGCATTCATCCTATCCATTTGAAACACATGCTGACCATACTTTTATGAAAAATATGAAGATAGTCTCACTCAGCATTTGTAGGAGAATGCCTATGTTAGATAATAATAAATGGGCTGAAAATTAATGTCACTTATTTAACCCTATTGCCACCTGGCTGGAGAATTCGAATTGTAATTTTCATTAGAATTGTTTGAGTACACATTTAATAGGCATGTGTAGAATGCGAAGGAAATCTGCGTAACTAAAAGGTATACAAATGCTAGCACTTGTTATTTACATGACCATTTCGTTAATTATGAGCCAATTCAAACCTCTGCTAAATATCCTTCAGGATAGTATACGTTTTTCGGAAGATAATATTGACAAGCAAAATTGGTTGAAATTAAAACGGTACACGAAATGTTTAGATTCAGGTTAGAGTAAATTGATGATTGTCCGTAAACATAAATCGTCAATTATCTGCCACGCGTAGACTGTATTACTTTATTAAAGAAATCTGATGCAGAAAATATTTTTTTCATTATTATATCTCGCAATATTTAAACTTAAGCCGAAAAACGCGTAACTTAGAACTAGTTCGGGCATATTGAATATTCTCAGTAAAATGAATTTAGAAAATCTAAATATAGCTCACGATAATTTGTTGCGCAAAAGTCAAATAATTATTCTTACTATGTTTACGGCATTGCATTATGAGAAGCAGGACACCTGAATGCAATTTCCAAGTATAAAAAACAGCAATTTCTGATATGTCCCAATTAACACAGATTAATGTAAATGTATGAAGAAATTTTGCATAATATCGTCTGAACGGGAATATTGTTTACAAATAATTGAAGAATAATTGTAAGTCGAGACATTGACTGCAGGGAAATACAGACTGAAAGCAGTGGGAATTGTGTCGCGATGGCCGAGTGGTTAAGGCGTTGGACTCGAAATCCAATGGGGTTTCCCCGCGTAGGTTCAAATCCTGCTCGCGACGATTTTGTTTTTACAATAATGGCGTCAGTTTTTCAGACAATTTCGTGTATATATTATCTTTCCACAAGTTTAGATTTCGTATATATCTGCATATAGCTAAACATCAATAAAATCCAACAAATATTTATAATCATTAACTGCTAAACTGTTATAACTTACTTTGTTATTGCATTCATCCTATCCATTTGAAACACATGCTGACCATACTTTTATGAAAAATATGAAGATAGTCTCACTCAGCATTTGTAGGAGAATGCCTATGTTAGATAATAATAAATGGGCTGAAAATTAATGTCACTTATTTAACCCTATTGCCACCTGGCTGGAGAATTCGAATTGTAATTTTCATTAGAATTGTTTGAGTACACATTTAATAGGCATGTGTAGAATGCGAAGGAAATCTGCGTAACTAAAAGGTATACAAATGCTAGCACTTGTTATTTACATGACCATTTCGTTAATTATGAGCCAATTCAAACCTCTGCTAAATATCCTTCAGGATAGTATACGTTTTTCGGAAGATAATATTGACAAGCAAAATTGGTTGAAATTAAAACGGTACACGAAATGTTTAGATTCAGGTTAGAGTAAATTGATGATTGTCCGTAAACGTAAATCGTCAATTATCTGCCACGCGTAGACTGTATTACTTTATTAAAGAAATCTGATGCAGAAAATATTTTTTCATTATTATATCTCGCAATATTTAAACTTAAGCCGAAAAACGCGTAACTTAGAACTAGTTCGGGCATATTGAATATTCTCAGTAAAATGAATTTAGAAAATCTAAATATAGCTCACGATAATTTGTTGCGCAAAAGTCAAATAATTATTGTTACTATGTTTACGGCATTGCATTATGAGAAGCAGGACACCTGAATGCAATTTCCAAGTATAAAAAACAGCAATTTCTGATATGTCCCAATTAACACAGATTAATGTAAATGTATGAAGAAATTTTGCATAATATCGTCTGAACGGGAATATTGTTTACAAATAATTGAAGAATAATTGTAAGTCGAGACATTGACTGCAGGGAAATACAGACTGAAAGCAGTGGGAATTGTGTCGCGATGGCCGAGTGGTTAAGGCGTTGGACTCGAAATCCAATGGGGTTTCCCCGCGTAGGTTCAAATCCTGCTCGCGACGATTTTGTTTTTACAATAATGGCGTCAGTTTTTCAGACAATTTCGTGTATATATTATCTTTCCACAAGTTTAGATTTCGTATATATCTGCATATAGCTAAACATCAATAAAATCCAACAAATATTTATAATCATTAACTGCTAAACTGTTATAACTTACTTTGTTATTGCATTCATCCTATCCATTTGAAACACATGCTGACCATACTTTTATGAAAAATATGAAGATAGTCTCACTCAGCATTTGTAGGAGAATGCCTATGTTAGATAATAATAAATGGGCTGAAAATTAATGTCACTTATTTAACCCTATTGCCACCTGGCTGGAGAATTCGAATTGTAATTTTCATTAGAATTGTTTGAGCACATTTAATAAGCATGTGTAGAATGCGAAGGAAATCTGCGTAACTAAAAGGTATACAAATGCTAGCACTTGTTATTTACATGACCATTTCGTTAATTATGAGCCAATTCAAACCTCTGCTAAATATCCTTCAGGATAGTATACGTTTTTCGGAAGATAATATTGACAAGCAAAATTGGTTGAAATTAAAACGGTACACGAAATGTTTAGATTCAGGTTAGAGTAAATTGATGATTGTCCGTAAACGTAAATCGTCAATTATCTGCCACGCGTAGACTGTATTACTTTATTAAAGAAATCAGATGCAGAAAATATTTTTTTCATTATTATATCTCGCAATATTTAAACTTGAGCCGAAAAACGCGTAACTTAGAACTAGTTCGGGCATATTGAATATTCTCAGTAAAATGAATTTAGAAAATCTAAATATAGCTCACGATAATTTGTTGCGCAAAAGTCAAATAATTATTCTTACTATGTTTACGGCATTGCATTATGAGAAGCAGGACACCTGAATGCAATTTCCAAGTATAAAAAACAGCAATTTCTGATATGTCCCAATTAACACAGATTAATGTAAATGTATGAAGAAATTTTGCATAATATCGTCTGAACGGGAATATTGTTTACAAATAATTGAAGAATAATTGTAAGTCGAGACATTGACTGCAGGGAAATACAGACTGAAAGCAGTGGGAATTGTGTCGCGATGGCCGAGTGGTTAAGGCGTTGGACTCGAAATCCAATGGGGTTTCCCCGCGTAGGTTCAAATCCTGCTCGCGACGATTTTGTTTTTACAATAATGGCGTCAGTTTTTCAGACAATTTCGTGTATATATTATCTTTCCACAAGTTTAGATTTCGTATATATCTGCATATAGCTAAACATCAATAAAATCCAACAAATATTTAAAATCATTAACTGCTAAACTGTTATAACTTACTTTGTTATTGCATTCATCCTATCCATTTGAAACACATGCTGACCATACTTTTATGAAAAATATGAAGATAGTCTCACTCAGCATTTGTAGGAGAATGCCTATGTTAGATAATAATAAATGGGCTGAAAATTAATGTCACTTATTTAACCCTATTGCCACCTGGCTGGAGAATTCGAATTGCAATTTTCATTAGAATTGTTTGAGTACACATTTAATAGGCATGTGTAGAATGCGAAGGAAATCTGCGTAACTAAAAGGTATACAAATGCTAGCACTTGTTATTTACATGACCATTTCGTTAATTATGAGCCAATTCAAACCTCTGCTAAATATCCTTCAGGATAGTATACGTTTTTCGGAAGATAATATTGACAAGCAAAATTGGTTGAAATTAAAACGGTACACGAAATGTTTAGATTCAGGTTAGAGTAAATTGATGATTGTCCGTAAACGTAAATCGTCAATTATCTGCCACGCGTAGACTGTATTACTTTATTAAAGAAATCTGATGCAGAAAATATTTTTTTCATTATTATATCTCGCAATATTTAAACTTGAGCCGAAAAACGCGTAACTTAGAACTAGTTCGGGCATATTGAATATTCTCAGTAAAATGAATTTAGAAAATCTAAATATAGCTCACGATAATTTGTTGCGCAAAAGTCAAATAATTATTGTTACTATGTTTACGGCATTGCATTATGAGAAGCAGGACACCTGAATGCAATTTCCAAGTATAAAAAACAGCAATTTCTGATATGTCCCAATTAACACAGATTAATGTAAATGTATGAAGAAATTTTGCATAATATCGTCTGAACGGGAATATTGTTTACAAATAATTGAAGAATAATTGTAAGTCGAGACATTGACTGCAGGGAAATACAGACTGAAAGCAGTGGGAATTGTGTCGCGATGGCCGAGTGGTTAAGGCGTTGGACTCGAAATCCAATGGGGTTTCCCCGCGTAGGTTCAAATCCTGCTCGCGACGATTTTGTTTTTACAATAATGGCGTCAGTTTTTCAGACAATTTCGTGTATATATTATCTTTCCACAAGTTTAGATTTCGTATATATCTGCATATAGCTAAACATCAATAAAATCCAACAAATATTTATAATCATTAACTGCTAAACTGTTATAACTTACTTTGTTATTGCATTCATCCTATCCATTTGAAACACATGCTGACCATACTTTTATGAAAAATATGAAGATAGTCTCACTCAGCATTTGTAGGAGAATGCCTATGTTAGATAATAATAAATGGGCTGAAAATTAATGTCACTTATTTAACCCTATTGCCACCTGGCTGGAGATTTCGAATTGTAATTTTCATTAGAATTGTTTGAGTACACATTTAATAGACATATGTAGAATGCGAAGGAAATCTGCGTAACTAAAAGGTATACAAATGCTAGCACTTGTTATTTACATGACCATTTCGTTAATTATGAGCCAATTCAAACCTCTGCTAAATATCCTTCAGGATAGTATACGTTTTTCGGAAGATAATATTGACAAGCAAAATTGGTTGAAATTAAAACGGTACACGAAATGTTTAGATTCAGGTTAGAGTAAATTGATGATTGTCCGTAAACATAAATCGTCAATTATCTGCCACGCGTAGACTGTATTACTTTATTAAAGAAATCTGATGCAGAAAATATTTTTTTCATTATTATATCTCGCAATATTTAAACTTGAGCCGAAAAACGCGTAACTTAGAACTAGTTCGGGCATATTGAATATTCTCAGTAAAATGAATTTAGAAAATCTAAATATAGCTCACGATAATTTGTTGCGCAAAAGTCAAATAATTATTCTTACTATGTTTACGGCATTGCATTATGAGAAGCAGGACACCTGAATGCAATTTCCAAGTATAAAAAACAGCAATTTCTGATATGTCCCAATTAACACAGATTAATGTAAATGTATGAAGAAATTTTGCATAATATCGTCTGAACGGGAATATTGTTTACAAATAATTGAAGAATAATTGTAAGTCGAGACATTGACTGCAGGGAAATACAGACTGAAAGCAGTGGGAATTGTGTCGCGATGGCCGAGTGGTTAAGGCGTTGGACTCGAAATCCAATGGGGTTTCCCCGCGTAGGTTCAAATCCTGCTCGCGACGATTTTGTTTTTACAATAATGGCGTCAGTTTTTCAGACAATTTCGTGTATATATTATCTTTCCACAAGTTTAGATTTCGTATATATCTGCATATAGCTAAACATCAATAAAATCCAACAAATATTTAAAATCATTAACTGCTA